>APFE030620909.1:34599-58390 GCA_000404065.3 Pinus taeda | reverse complement strand
TAAGGGATTATATTATGAAAAAGGATTACTGGAGTTTCCTTTCCGTCTCTTTTCAAACTCTCTAAAATTGAAAAGGACCGAGTTATCTTTGTCGTTAAACTCGTTAAAACAATAGCGACAAACTTGTCCATGCAGACAAGAGCGAGTTTCATTGTCGCTAGGCTTGTTAAAACATAGCGACGGGTTTGCCCGAAGGGAAAATTATAGAACAAGCATATGTTATCCTCCTCAAGCTTGACAAAAATAAAGAGGTACTAGTTGGAAATGACTAGGGAAAAATTGGGAAGAAAACTTGAAGAAACTTTATTAGTAGTAGGTCGCTCTTGAACATGACACTTTCACTCCATCACCATGATTAAGTCGAGTTGGGTTATTCCATTCACCGGCCATATCAAAATTGGTCCTTCATACCATCCATTTTTGGGGTTAACGCTACCAATCCATTTCAGTGTTGCCGATATGTTCAAAAGAATTCGCTCAGAGAATTCACCAACCCAGCTTACATCTCATCTGCTGCAATACCTTCACGCTTCATTCTTTCATGACTGCAACCCTGAACCTTGTATCATCAGATCGTTTTCACCTACGCAAAATAATTTTCTCCGTTTCGTATCATAGATGTGGGATTCATTAAGGCCCTCCTACAATGGGTCACTTCTTGTCAACATCAGCTCATTATCCAAGAAGTTTACTTAGGAACAACCCTTTCAGTACTTTGAAGCTTGCATGCCTCAATGGCAAATTTCTCATTCACCCTGTCAGCACATGAATCATATACAACATGAACTGCTATTTGCAATTTATTACAAACAGGCTTTTGATCTGCGCAGGCTGCTCCTCTTCTTCTTCAAAAACCTCAGATGGCTGAACACAAAGAGGTAGTGGATCCACTTGGATCACTTGGTCATGAACAACCGCTTTCGAATCTTCCTCAATCTGATATTCGATGGCTCTTTGGGGCTGCAAAGCTAGAGGCAATATATTTTGAACAATGATTTGGGATTCCTCCAGATGATCGATATCAACACTTGCTGATACTTGCTTATTAACTGCATGATACTTCTCCTTAATAATTTGAAAAGAATCAACACAAAAAGGCAAGGTTCCTTCACTGAAATCAAAATTTTCTGCACTTTCCTCCTTTACTTCATAGCTGAGACAGGTAAGTTGATCATTGATTTTGGGTTGCTGATCCTGAACTGTGCTTTCTGCCAAAATAGGCTCTGACTCCTCTGCAAGGGTGATTTTGTCATTAGGCTCATCATCATCATCATACTCATCGTATTTTGGCAAGCAATTGAAAGAAGAGAAGCTGTTATATTCATATAGTATATCAGGATACTGCTCCATGATGTATGGCTGTACGAATATGTCATCTGTGTTGTGGCAGGTTTGTTCATGAATGTCATTACTTTCCTCTTGCAAAACAGATGCGTTCTGGTGATCTAAACATTCCACTTTCATTGTGATCAGTTCCTCTGACTTTTGTAACAAACCATGAAGTTTATCTTCTTGCTCTGTTTTGCGCTTTTCTTCCATGATCTTCAGATTTGCCTCTATGTCCACTGCCATGTCCTGCATTTGTTTCATAGTGGATGGGCTCCTTTCCCTTAAACGGAATTCTATTTCTGGGTCAAAAGCTCTTGGATACTGCAATAGAGATAAATCAGGGGGAGGTCTAATATTCAAAGGCAAAGAATGATAATCTTGATTGAATCGATCAAAAAATTGCTGAACAGATTCATTTGGACATATTTCTAACTGATTATATTCTTCAATGAGTAAAAGGAAATTAAGTGTGATCATCCATCTATAAGGGAAGAGCTTGGAGAACTGCTGAAGATTAGAAATGATAGCCTCAGGCAAAGCTTTAAACCAAGTCCTAACTTCGCTTTGCAAAGAAAGGGCAAACAGCCTGATACTAACATCCTCGCCCTCCACTTCAAATATATTAAGATAGTCTTCAAAGGCTTGGATATGCTTTTGCGCAGTAATACCATTCTCTCCATCAAATCTTGGGAGATACTCAGGATGATTTTTGGGCAGAGGATTAAGCACGGGAGGCAAAACAAGAGGCTTATATCTGTCAGGAACCTTACGAGGCACGGGGTTATGTACAGGGATTGGATGAATGGGCTTGATATGAACAAGGATAGAATGATTGGCTTTGACATTTGTTTCTTCCTTGGCTGTATAATGACTTTCAACAATATTTAAAGGCTGCTGTTCTAATGTGCAAGGAGGCTTTTCACCAATATTTTCAAAACACAAATTATAAAAATCTAATTTAAAATCACTTTTAAAATACAATATACACAAAAAAAATTATGGAGGAGAAAGAACATGACCTCTTGGATAGTAATCCAGGTCAAAAGCCTGATCTTCTCGTATATTTCTCTTGGGTTCATTTCTCCAGTGGAGTCTTTATTATGAGGATTATGTGGAGTCGCCAGGTGGATAAATAAATTAACTTTGAAGGACATGATCTCTGTCCATTAGACAGATCAAAGCTAAATATGCAATAAGAAACAAAATATTTTGAAATTTTTGAGAATTTTTTTATTTTTTGGAATTTTTCAAAACAACCTTAAGAATTATTCGAAAGGTAAACTGGTCAAAAATGGGGATTTACAGTAATAAACAAATGATCATGTTCCCCAGTGGAGTCTCCATTATGTTATCACTCAGGTTGTTCCCTTCGACTCCTAAGGGAATACAGCTGAGGTAACCACAAACCAAGCTTTGGACTGCATGTCCTAGCCTACCAGCAGTCAGAGAGGGCTCTCTCTTTGGGATTTAGCTTTGTTTAAAGGATGATTTTAGGCTAGATATGGGGCACATGGGTTTTGATTTTGATTGATGGGATGGTTGATCTATTCAAGCAGAGTTGGCATGCAAAGTGTAAGAAGTTCAAACCATTGGGCATGGAGTAAATGAATGTGAACTGAAGGGTGTGTTTTCTTTGGTAGAAGAGGGGAATATGGAGCAGGATAGCTACACATGGCACAATGATTTATGCTAGAACAAAGATGAAATGGAGGCCAGGGGATGAGAGGAAATTAAGGATCTTTCATCCAACCAAAGAGGGAAAGTGGATGAAGGCTAAATAGGGAAATCAATAATTCCTAGAAAACATTCATATGTGAAGGAAACAACTTAAACATGTTTAGTTAAAAATGAATTTTCATCACTGATTCAAAGGAAAACATAGAAAAGTTACAAGAATTGAGCACAGAGGGCATGAAAACCAGTTCTGATCTATTCCTTTTTCCTGCAACTTAGATTATGATATATAGATGGTACAACTACATATAAACTGATAAAAAGAGGGAGGAAAGACTTATTGAACCGTGAGCAAGCACGAGAATTCCATAATATGCTCTTCATCCATTAAAAGCACAACCAGCCAGTTCAGATGCAAACATTCCAACAATCTTTGATTACAGAAGTTCTTAATATTTACAGCGCAAATCTCAAATGAGAGATCAACCAAACAAACCACCAACCCTTATTACATTGTTTAGGGTTGTATTTATAGGCAAAATACCTACAAAAATAGATCTGATAGAAGATCTGAGGAAATAAATGCAGTTCACCTAACTTCTCTTGCAAGTAATGTAAAAATATCTATCTAATGCTGCACTGGGGGCAGCTGCTTCAAAAAATGAGGCTATCTATCTTTTGCTGTTATGCATTAGCCATTCATCATAACTGCGCATTGGTCTCTGTTCCACTGCCCTTGAGTGGCTTTAATGTGCATTAACTGTGATCTAAGAGCCTTAGGTGGCTTCACCGTTTTCTTATTGTCGGTTTGTTACTCTTTGCCGATTCACTGATACTCTTTAATTGAATTTGGGCTTCCTCTTTCCTCTGGTATCCTCGAAACTGTCAAATTGCCCCTTTTCAGCCATTTCCAGGCAAAAAGAACTGCTGCAAACTGAGGCTTTCCATTTTGGCCTAATCACGCATCAAAAACTGCCTCAGTTTTTTATTCCGGGCCTCCTAAGCTGCAATGTTTCCTTTGCGCGCTTTTTCTTTCGGCGGATGATGTCAGCATGACGTCAGCGGTACGTCGGATGACGTCAGCATGGGGCCCAGTATAGTGGATGACGTCAGTGAGGTGATGCGGCAAGGTGACGTGGCAGGGTACAACACAGTGGAAAGCGAGGTGGTGGCATCGTCATGCGGTGACGTAAGCAATAGGGGAGGGCGGTAAGCGGTTTGCGTCGGACCACTTTTGGTACGAGAGTGGTATGTGTCAGGGGTGGCCTGATGCAATGAAAAGTCGAAAACTGTCCCGGTTTACGACAATGAAACCGTCGACCATCGGGTACTATCGTACTGCTACGAAGGGGCACCCGATATGCATGAGGGTCGTCGGATCTGGGAGAGCTGATCCGACGGTGGATGGGAGGGAAAAATGATTGGGGTTTAGCAGAACAACGCGCCCAATAAACGTAAATTTTCCATGGCTGCGGGTGGGTTTTAGACTTTAGGTTTACAAGTTAAATGCGCGCTCGGGGTCATGGTTATTCATTGATCCATTATCAATGAAATCCAAATGTTATGCATGCGCGGGGTGTGGTATAGTTTGGTGTGCGGGGGAGGGGTTTAGCATGGTTATTTTTTTAACCAGAGGTTAAACAAATCCCAAGGGAAATGAACATGGAAGGGCTAATACTAAGGCCCCAAATAGACCTAGTATTTCCCGGACGTTATATTTATATAGCTATATTGCTATGGGGTGGGATATTTAATATTTTTGGATTTTTATATAGTTTCTTGTAGAATGGGGGGAGGGGAAATGATTTAAGGAGCTAGATAATAGGGTTAGATGTTAATATGAGGTCTTTGGAATGAAAAGGAGGGGATGCATGCTAAGTTATGGAAACTTAAGCATAAGGAAGTGAATGGATTGTGTAAAGATTAATTTTTACACAAGAAATGTGGCTTCTTTTCACTAAGTCAACTCAGATGTCAACTTGGTTTTTAACAAGGATGGAGTGAAAACTGGATTGGTTGGGCAGATCCCAAGGTCCTTAAGGGGATGTTAGTGAGTGATTTGGGAAATAAGAAGAAGGGGTGGTTAGAGATGCCTTGCTTGATCTGATCAAAATGACAAAGTGCCTCAAAACTATGATCTGGATAAATATAACACTTGAAAACATGAAATGGATCACACAGCTTGATTTCTGCAACCACAAAACTACTTACCTAGCCTACTTTACCTAGCATTTTTTTCTTCTTTTGGTCTGGGTGCACTTGAACTAGCAAACCCAATTTTTTCAACTTTTTTTTTTAACTGGCCTCCTATCTACATCTCTACTTATTTCATCCAGGGTCTCAGATTAGGCTGTTGAGCACCCTTGCTTCTCTACCTAGCTAGAAATCTGCCAAGCTTGAACTGTTTGGATAGATAAAGATTCTCTATATTCTACAACAGGAAATTTAAACCTAGGGAGACCAAGATTAAGCTGTTTGGACCTCCCTTTAACTGAAAATTCTTCAAAAATGGAATAACTCATCAAAATTGGAATGCAGCAGAGGCACTTAGGCTAGCAGACTCTCATGGACACTTCTTTGGCCTCAGTAGCAAATATGGAATATTGCAGCCTGCAAAGCATGACATATTTGGCATCTAAAAATGTCTATCATGAAAGATGATCACCTGCTATGAGCAGGAGGCTAACAGGAACTGCACCAACCCGCTTGTCGATTTGTTGCTTTCTCCACTGTGGTGGTCAACGGATTCCAAATCCTCTTAAATCACGGCTTAATCCCCTGTCAATTCCGCTCTGTCTATCGGGCACAATCTCAGCCGTCCAATCTGGACTCCTCTAGATCCAACATCATTTGCATGTCGAGTGCGGTGGACTTGATCGACCGATAACATGTGATCGCGGTGGTTTTTCTCTCTCCTCCACTGCCATGCATCGATCACTGATTGTGATCGCTATGCTTTCTCCAAAACTGCTTACTATTCAAGGGCATCCTAATCAAACTATCGGTTTCCATGCCGTGGGTCCCACCGTCGTACATTGGTGCTTTTTACCTTTTTCCTCCCGCGGTCCCCTAGCTCCCAACGTGACAAAGTGCTTAAGCTCTACCATTTCAGCCCTGTTTGCCCAGCGAAAACCAGCTCCTTTTCCCGATCCAGGGCTCCCAAGGGCTATTTTGACCTCTTGTGCAGTCTCCATGGGCCCCAGTCAGCACGCTTTGACCGAGGTCCTCGTCGTTCCACGACGGCTGCCATGGCCGCTGGTTCAAGGTGTTTTCGATTGCTGTTTGGATTCTTCAAGGATTTGTTCGACCTGTTTTAGTCACAGTTCTATGACAATCATTTATGGATCCAATTCGAATCACAACATCAGAAGATTTACGACCTCATGCTTTAGGGGGAAAATGTTATAGACATATTTGGGCATTGTAATCCAAAATCTCATATGTCCATAAACCAAGGGCATCTAAACCCCTAAAAGTGTTTTTTCATACCCTAAAGGAACAAGGTTGACTGATTACATCATCTCCTAGAGGTTCTCCTTGAAAAACTACTCAGAATTGGTCAAAACTGGACCATACAGACTGCTCAGTGCTAAGGGTGTGATGCATCTCACCTACTACATTCATTAAGTGTGATGCATATTGAAAATCCCTTCTGTAGGGTGCGATGAGCAAGAGCAGACAAATGGAAAAGGCAGTTGGCTAGTTGGAAACCCAAAGAATCTTCTAGAAATTGCCCATTTGACACTTTCCTCTCTGAATTCAACCAGGGATGAGTAAGAGATCATGAAATCTCCAAGTGGAACCAAGAACTATCAGAAAAATGACACTAATCAAAATCCCAGACGCTGACTCACCCACTTGCAAATATCTATATATGGATCCCTCATCCTAGAGATCCAATGGCTGGAATTTTGTATCTTGTAAGGAAGTGCTGTTGGTTTCTCTGTGGAACATCATAGTGTTGGGTGATCTAGCTTTTCATAAGGTGAAGAAAGCTTTCATGTTGGGTGGATGGCATTGGGTCAGACCAATGGGTTGTAATCCTCTCTTCTACTACTTCTATCAATAAAGCTATTTGAGTTTTCCTCCATATTATTGTATATCTCTGAATCTTGTATTGATATATGCATTTGTATGGTTAATATATATCTGATCCTATATTTTTAAGGTTATAGATCTCTATGCTTTGATGGTATTATGCTGCTTTGACTCTACAGGTGTTCTTTGAAGCGAGACAAGTAAGGAAGGAGTGGAAAAGCTCTGTCAAAGGAGGGAGGAAACAAGCAAGGAGCCAAGCGAAATACTGAGGTTGGTACTCTATGCTTCTCTCTTATCTATTTCTCATAAAGGAAAACACAAGTAACTTTATTTTGTTTTTTTCTAAGATAGCTACCCGTCTTAGTGGGAGTATCAACTCTGAATGGACACTAGTTTTCCCGATAACATTATCCAATTGTAACTTTTGTCTCATGCTCTTTGCATTTTCATTATTATTATTATCCAATTTTAAGGTCGCATTCAAGCCAAACACCAAATTGGTGTACGAGAACCCCTTGTTTGTGGGGCAAGAGACTCACTTCTGCACAATGATTTCACTGCTAAGTCTACAAAGGCATACATACTCTACCCCTTCTAGTTTTGAACCTATGACCTCTTAGGAGGAAACACATGTTATTAACCATTAGGCCCAATCAAATTGTATATTAGGCCCACTCAAGCCCACATAAGTCATGATATCATGTTCAATGATGCTAGTATCAATTCCCAACATTTCTTCATAGGATCAGGAAAAAACTTTGTGGCAATCCTTGAAGAGGTTTGTATAAACATAAACCTATTCAACATAACAATTTGCCCCTATAAAATCATTCTCTACAATTCTAGGGTTGTTGAAGGCATTTATCAACACAATCTCATAAATGTCAACCATGTTTCATTTGGCATAAATGGACATTGATTCTAAAGGGTTCATGGGTTGCTTCTCATCCTATGACATGGTTAAAATGAAATTTCCATATTAAAGGCTATACAACTATAGAATAAAATATAGCCAATGATGCAAATCATCCCATGGTCATTTTGCACCAGTCAATGCTTCTAGGAGTGACTCATTTGATGGAAAAACAATATCAAGGAAATCCATACATAGGGTTGAATCGTGACCCAAACGGGTACCATACCAGGGTCTAAATCATCCAATTGGAATGGGGTTGGATCAACATCTACATTGCTATGAATAATATCTTGATAAGTGATATCAACGACAAAAATAGGAACAACCATCCCTCCTCATTGACCTTCTTCAAATGTGGTAGAAGGAAAAGGAAATATCCAAGGATCCTTGAAATAGTTGGTACGAAATGAAAAATTTTGAGGGACCAACATGGAGGAAGGAGAGATAGTGTTAATATATGTGACAAGGGGATAGAAATTGAAAGTTTCCATAAAATATGTGTACATTCCAACCCCCATATTATTAATAAGCTTCTAATATTGGTCTATTAATGGGATAATGGATTTCAATGCCACACTAGGGTCTGGATGACAATAAATTGTTTAAACAATTGTAACAATCTTCCATTGAAAAGGAAAAGGGAAAGTCACAAAAGAGTGTGGATACAACTACTTCAATTGCAAAGACCCACTTGGATCCTAACAATATATTATAGTCGAGTTTATCATGAATTACTTCTACTTATACATTTACCATTTTCCTCCCTAACTTAACTGAAAAGGAAGGAATAATCCCATGAGGCCTATAAAATGACCATCAAATGTAGTTAACAATGTCGATGATGAAATCAACTTTAGAGAACCTAAATCCTTCCAGCATGGCATTGACATGATGCATGTGGAATCCCCTTCATCAACAATTGTTCTAACAATAGTTGTTGCATAGTAAGTCACCTGAATCGAAAAGGTGACATGATGAGGGAGGTGTGGTTTGAAATTTCTAGTTTCAAAAATGATCATTTGATAATTCTTTAGATCCATAGCCCTGATTGTGTTGATTATTACACTCCTTTGTGTGGGACACCATCAGAGCACCTCCAATGCTAACATAGTACAAGGTGCTTAGGCCATATATTCTACAATAGAATAACTCTATGTGACCCTAGAATTAGGATAATGCATTGAGCATTTAAGTGAGCCTTTTGGCACACAAGACATAGAATCAACCACACCTCTCTCTATGTGAAGAGGTTCCTATGAGGTAGAAGCGTGTTTTCCTTTTGAAGACTCATGTTCTCCATAATCATAGAAACTAGTTGAGAGGTCCACCTAAGAATTAAACGTATAGATTTTTGATGGAATAGCCCCCCAAACTCAAATCATTCTAGTTGTCACCTTGTTGGGGGACCAAAGTTAGAAACAATACCAACAAGAAGTTGATGGCCCTAGGGGGAAGCTTTGTTTAGCATAGACTGTGGAGTAGAGGAGGCTTATCCTACATCCTATGGAAAATATGGGTTAGATGATCCCCCTTGCAGAGCTTATGAAAAAACTTCACGTTCTTTTATTGTTCCTTCTTTCCCCCAACAACATTATTAGTGGCCTTTGGTGCATTATCCTTACCCTTTGCATTCTTCTTTCAGCCTTTATTCTTTATCTTCCGTCCAGGTCATTGGTTCCCTTTGAGAGAAAAAGACTAGACTACATTAACTATGGAAGACTGTGAAGGAGATAGGACTATTGGCTCATTTTTCTTGGTATAATATTGATGCAAATACATATGTTGTAACTAACTTACAAGCAAGCTAGCAGTTATCGAATCAAGAGAAACTATTACACTGGTAGCATGAGGCCTTGGATTTGGTTTGACCAAATCAGTCTTCAGCCTTGGAGCATCAGGAAGGATATCATAAATAACCCTAATTCTAAGTAAACCATATCCAACTTAGTATACACTCTAGAGAATGGCATGTCCTTCAAAATTGGTGGCTATAAGGACTTCGTAAACCATTCTAGTAGAAACTGGTTAGGAATTTTTGCCTTTATCATTCACTTCCTCCTCCTCCATTCCTAAATATGGTTGGAGATATGAGTGGATTTATCCTATTTGAAGTTAACTAGGATCTTAGTCTTGGCATCATATCTCACAAGAAGTTGGAAATCACTTAGAAACACCATAGCCAAATCATTAAATTGAAAATGATCCCCCATTTTAGTTTAGTTTACCACTTAGCCACATTCCCAACTAGGGTGCATTGAAAGAGCCTCAACCTTATCAAATTGTCGATTAATGAGTTTGAAAAACACAAAAGGTGAAATGTTGCAACATTATCTGTTGTATCCTCACTAGAATTACCTTTAAATTTAGGAATGTGTGATGGAATTTTGGTGGGGATCAAGGGAAAATTTTGATCATAGCATACCGATTCATTTGTCATATTTGAAAGCTCTGACAAATTCAAAGTTTCCAATAAAAGAAGGTAGGACTAAGCCATCGGGCTCCAAGCCCCAAGAGGAGGAATCTAAGAAAAGAGTAGCTAGGGTTTTTTCCTGACCTAAATTGTTAGGGGTTGCTGGTAGAAGCCACCGAGTTCGAATTAAAAGGTTGATTCCTGGGAAAAAAGTAAGGGAAACCTCCACTAATGGGATGCCCAAATGATTTAGAGGGGTTTCCCCCTGCTAGCATTCCACAAGATGGGAAAACTCATTGGAGAGGGCTTCAAAATATAGTAAAAGGAAAATCCCAAGGGAGGGGAGAAATTACTCCCTTATTGACCAAAAATTAATGATGGGATGCCACCCATAGAGCCACTAGAAGGTGGAAATAGTCCAAAAATATTCCCCTCAAATTCATGAAAAGGATTTACCCCTATAGAGAAACTAGGAAATGGGAAAGGCCCACTTCCCAGTGACAAACTCAAAGGAGGAACATGTCCTCCACAAAATGGAAATCCATGTAAAGGAGTTGAAATATCAACCATGTTAAATATGGTTGAACAAAAGATAGTGGAAAAATTAAGCAAGATTGTAGAGATCCCTATAAAAAACATCCCAAAGTTTAACGCACCAACATATGGAGTATAAGGTTGCATTATCCCACCTATGTTAGGAGTGGAAGGGAGCCCAATAATTGAAAAAAATAAAATAGATATAGAGGCAGTAGATAAGGGAGGAGAAACTCCCCCTCCATAGACAAAAGAAGAAAGGGTGTGGACATCCATGGTTCCAGTAGCAATGTTAGTGCTACTTACATCAAACATCATAAAAGGAGGAGAGAATGAAGGGGAATATTGAACATGTCCTAACGAAATACACAACCCATAGATGTTATCTAGGTAAAGTATTAATGTTGAGATCAAAATTATTTGGAATATCCTCGGGCTCAACATTATCTAAGTTGTCTTATGGACTTGAAGAAGATAGACTCTAAACAAGAACATGACCATTAAGATCGTAAATAAAATCTAGGGCTTCAATTTCCTCTTCATATGGTAATCCATTGGAGGGAGAGTTTACTTCCTCTGTATCGAGCCTGACTAGTTCAGGTGAACCACTATTACCTAGCCTATGCTTCTGAGGCAAAGGTTTCATACTCTTAGGAGAAAGTCCATGAAGCCCTCGTAATCAAATGGTTTTATCCCTCAACCACCTTGGAAGTATAAAGTCAATAAGAATCAAATATTCTAAGACACTTGATCAATAAACTGCCGTGGGTATTCCACTAGAAAATTTGTCACAACATATCTAACAGAATATATTAGAAAAACTAAAATCTACACTATGCAGATTTATTTCTCCTTAGATTTCTAGATCTCTAAATTATTGTTTATTGCATATGCATGCAAATTATAATTATGAATAAAATGGAGAAAAACAAAGTAAAACTCAAAAACCGCAAATGATATAAGATATAACCTAGGAATCCCTTTTAGGAGAAATCTCAGTTGGAAGGTGAGGTTGCTCTGCTCTCTTTGTCTAAGTGGAAATTGATGCAAGTACAAAGAAGTGAGGATTGTGGCCCATGGGATGCTACAATGCATAAATCTTTTTTTTTTCTCTCTCCCTATCTTCTCTCAAATACTCTTCTCATTTATGAAACAAAATGCACTTAGATAAAATGGAACCCCTTTTCCTCCTGGTGGCTTGGTTATAACACAACCAGATAGCCTACTAGTGGTTAAGTTTCACTCCTTCAACTCTTAAATAGAGTCACAATATTGAATCTTCATAATGGTCACGTGGATAGCCCATTTTCCATGAATAATGGGGGCTAACGTGGCATCCTCTTGAACTATGGTAGTTAAAACAAAAAGGTCAAATTCTGAGTGGCATAACTTTTGCGTACAAACACTAATTAAGGTGATTATTGTACCATTGGAAAGGTATCAATGTGTAGAAATGTATCTATCTGTAGAATAAGAAAAATAATATGTGGTTCTTAAGCGACAAATTTTTACCCCCCAAAAAACACCATTTGATGCCTCAAACTACTTTGAGAAGGTTTCAAACACCAATTTTCCAAATTGGGTCCCACTAGTAAAAATGGTCCTATAAGCTAATTATTCCACTTTTTTATTATAAAATCCTTGAGATGGATGAAAAAAAAAACAATAATCCAATCCAAATCATAGTTCCGGATTTTGGGAGGAATTTGGTCCCAATAAGCTTCTAATGGATGAGGTGAGGATCTTCTATCATATGTAACATTTATCCTTCATTAGAAGTTATCATTTCAATCCAAATTGCCAAAGGTCATGCTACAATGAGGTGAGGACCTTCTCTCATATGCAACATTTATCCTTCCCTGGAAGCTATCATTTCATTCCAAATTTCCAAAGGTCATGCTACCCTCATCTTGTAGTTCTAGACCTCTTCTACCAAAATATATCCTTTGTGGACTCTACCTAACAATTTAGTGCTAAATCCTCTATAGAAGGCATGGAAGGCTCATATATTTTCACATTCTCTACATTCACCGCTATGTAAATGTAGATGTATGGGGGTAGAATAAGTCTATAGGAATTATCTCCCACCTTTTCCAATATCTCAAAGGGACCATATTGTAGAGCCTTGATTTTCATACTAGGGCCCTGTAGTCTCTCCTTATTCAACTGTAACCATACTTTGTCTCCCAATTTGAACGAATTAACTGTTTTGTGTTGATCATGCTTTGCTTATATTTTTATTTTGACTTCTACAATGTCTCCTATACTTGTAAATGTATTTTCTTAATCTTTTCAAAACATATTTTTTCCCTTGAGTCCCATGTAAGATCCTCCCTCACTCCTGCTTATTGCTCATATGCAATATCCAAAGGTAAAGGTGGAAAATATCCAAAACAAGTTTCAAAATGGGGACTTTTTGGTATAAGTGTTGATTACTTTGTTATAAGAGTGTTGTATATATATTAGATTTTCATCCCAGGTCTTTGGATGCTTCTTATTGGAACACCTCAAAATTTGAACCAAAGTCATGTTGAATACTTTTGTCTCCCCATATGTCTGAGGATATAATGTTGTAGAATTTTTTAACTTTTTGTGCATATTATTCCACAATGTAGTCTAAAATGCACTAAGAAATATTGTGTCCCTATCTGAAATGATGCTCCTTGGTATCCCAAAGTGTGCCCATACTTTTCCATAGAACAAGTTTTATGCTTCTTTCTCATTGTTGATGTTTTACTAGGCAACATAACACACATATTGTTAAACTTGTAAACTACCATGAATAGGTAGTCATGTCCCTTCCCAATTATCACTATACCTCCAAAAACGTCCATGGAAAATCTTCCCCGAGGACGAGTGGGTATAGGAAAGGGATGATATAGATCATGTTTCCTATTACTAGGCTTGTTGGTACAATAAAGCATGCATCCTATTATAAATCTAAGTACATGTTCTTGTATCTTGGGCCAATACACATACCTTTGTAATTTGGCCACTGCCTTCCCTACACCAAGGTTCCCTATAACCTTGAAGGTGTGAGCTTCACTAATCATCTACAGTTTCTCACCTTCTAGAACACATAACTTATCTAGCTTGTAGATTAACCAATCCTGGAGATGGTATTCAACTATGTTATCACCATCATGAACATGACTCTGGCTCTGCAACTACTAAAAGCCTCTTTGAAGTCATTTTCCATTGAATATTCTTCTTTGCATGCATCATGGGTGAATGGAACCATGTGCATCAGAGTTCCCAAATATGTGATATTTGATGTGGGTGGCCATAAAAGCATGTCATCCAACTTTTTTGTGCTTCCATTCTTGTACTTAATCACTAAATGAAATTGTTCTAAAAAGCCCATCCACTTGTTATGCCTAGTTTCTCATAGCTCCCTCTGAGCTTATAGATATTGTAGTGGTTGGTGATATATGTTGATTATTGTCTCCTTTCCCATTAAATAGTGTTTCCACTTCTTCATAGCTTGCACCAGGGAATTGAAATCCTTTTTGTAGGTAGGGTAGTTAAGAACTGCCCCATGAAATACTTTAGAATGGTAAAATACAAGCCTTCCTCCCTACATCAATACCAATCCTATAGTATACCCACTTTCATTTGTCTCGACTTCAAAGGGTTGTTGCAACTTTGGTAATGCTAGAATTTTTGCTTGAATAATCTTCGTCTTTAACTCTTCAAAGGCCCTTTGCAACCCTTTCCTCACTAGAAACTCTTGCCAATTGTTGTTATGGTGTGGAGAGGTGTTTCTATTATTCAAAATGAGGCTATGAATTTCCTCAAGTAATAGACAACCCCAATGAAACTCATAAGCTCAGAAAAATTAGTAGACATGATGGCCTCCATCTTGGCAAGATTTATTTTCATCTCCCCTCCACCTATCACATACCCCAGATAGAGAAAATGTTGTTGTGAAAACTCACACTTCTTGAGATTTTCTTGTGGTTGATGCTTCTTTAAATTCTCTAGTACCTACGTCAAATGTGAGATGTGCTCCACCAAGGTAGCACTATATACCACTATATCATCCAAATAGACAATAATAAATGAGTCTATAAAAGGGAACACTATATCATTGATTAACCTAACAAATGTAATTGGTGCATTGTGTATACCAAACAACATGACTAATGGCTCATACAAACCTTCTTTGGTTTTGAAAGTGGTCTTGCAGGTCTCTTCTTCTTAGACTTGAGCATAGTGATATCTAAACTCTAAGTCTAGTTTGGTAAATTAATTCGCTTGTTGCAAGTGACCCAATAGATCATCTATCCTAGCAAGGGGTACTTATTTTTTAGCATTATTGTTTTCAAAACCTTGTAAACAATACACATCTACCAAGTCCAATCCTTCTTTGGCACAAAGATGATGGGTGACCCACATGGTAATGTACTCAGATGAATGACACCATGTTCCAATATCTGTAACAACTACTTCTTTACGTCACTCACTTCTATATGTTGGTCAATAATGCTCATTGATGAAATATAAGCTCTCTTGATGGAAATTTATGGATGTTTCACTATGACATATGACATGGTTGATGAGATATGATGACATGGTTGGAGACCATTTTATGACATGGAGGACCATATGATGACATGGAGATGATACAATGACATATTGGAATCCATGACAAGTGGAAACCTCTCTTAAAGCCCTAATGAATTCATTCTATCCAAACACCTTATATATAAAATTCAAGAACGATCACAAAGAAAAATAAATTTTGACACCTTAGAGGCATCTTAAGGGCCCTATACCATCTTAAAGAGGATTTTTTCATCTTTCTAACGAGCCATCACTCAGGACCTAACTCCAAATAACCTGAGAGAAATTGATTTTTGAAAATTATATATTATATTTTCAATTTGGCCAACCTATACCCTATCCCTCATGTCGGCCTCCCTCCATGGTCATGTCCCTTCATTGTTCATAACAAAATGTGTATAAGTAAACATCACAAACCTTCAATTCACCTCATCCTTTCAGTTATCCAATACTGTGAAGAGAAATACAATTCACAACTCGTGAAATTGAGGAGAAAGGATCTACGAATAAATGTTTTTGGGTTATATCGAATGATTGACAACTCCAGGCAACTATAATATTGATCTTGTTTACTATATCATACCTTGTATCCACTGTAAGAAACTTAGACCTATATTCTCTTTCTCGTATTACCCTCAGACCTATTGACACAATGCACTCTCCACAAAACTATTGACTCAGACTTGGAGTATTGTTGTGTCTCAGATCATCTTCAGACTGTGGACCTTCTAAGATTTTGGACCTGTGCTATCATTTTTCAGTGGGTCACTATGACGGTGCACGACCCACTATAAAATACTTCAGTGTTGTGGATTATCTTTGTGGCTTGGACCTTCTAAGACTACCCTTTGATCTATGAAGCATTTTTGTGGCACGAACTTTTTGAGATCACCCTCGGACTATGGATTTTTGTTGTGGATCATACCTTATATCACTTTGGGAATTGTGCACCTTTGTTGTGGCTCGAGTATAAAGGATTGTCTAAGGCTCAAGTACATTCATATTTTCAATGGAGGAATAGCTACAATGCCTCTAAGATTTAGTGATTTCCTATTAGAGAAATTGTGGTGGCATCATCAAGGCATATGTAGTCAGTAGTGGAGATCTAAATATTGAATAAAATTGGATAATCAAGCACTAATTATGTTTGGAGCTAATTGAAGCATTGAATAGTGCAGAATCTTGTTGAAGATGCTCAAGTAGGTACATTACTCATTTTTAATAGAGAAGGCTGAAGGGTTGGTGCCCTAGAGGTTGGGACCTCTAAAAACAGGGTTGGAGCCCTAGAGGTTGAAGCCTCACAAAATTCCATGTTGGTGCTTGGAAATAGGTTGGAGCCTAGCATATTGAAGGGTTGGTGCCCTCAAACATCATTGTACTCAATTTTTTGTAAAAGAGAACTAGTGTCCTCACTTGTTTATAATAAAACATTTTTTTTTTTTTTAATTATCATTGTGAATAATATTAACTGGTAATCTTAACAATTGGAAAGAAATATTGATTCACCCCGCTCTTAGTATTTCCAACAATTGGTATCAAAGCCAACTTCTTCATAATGAGCCAAATAGTTGGAAAAAGGATTCTTAAGTCACAATGAAGAATCGGGATTTAGTAAAAATTCCCTAATTTTATGGAACAAATTTTGGCTTTTTGAAGCATAGGATGACATTCTATTTAATGTCCCTTGGACTTGAAATATGGAAATCAGTTACTGGTGAGTATAAATTTCTAGCTACTTCACCAACAGATCAGGACGACCAGAAAGTTTATATAGCAAATTCCAAGGAAATGTGGGACAAGCTTATTGTTATCTATGATGGAGACTTCAAGGTCAAAAAAGAAAAACTCCAAACACATAGAAGACAATTTGAGAGTCTTGAGATGGATGACAAAGAAGATATTGTATCATTTTTACTCTTAGTAGATGAAGTCGTCAACTCACTCAAAGGTTTAGGTGAAACCGTTGAAGAAAGCACAATTGTCCAAAAAGTTTTGAGATCTCTTCTAGAATGTTTTGATTCCAAAGTCAATGTCATAGAAGAAGTGAAGGACTTGGATAACCTAAAAATGGACAAACTTCATGGGATTATCATTGCATATGAAATGAGAAAAGGAATCCCTAACTCCAAGGAAGTTGCATTCAAAGCTTCAAGGTCATCAAAGAAAGGGAAAAATTATAACTACAACAATGATGATTCTAACACTGAATAGGAACTAGCTCAATTCTTAAGGAAACTAGGAAAGGGTCCAAGCTCAAAGCTAAAGTGTCCTCTCATTTGTTTTAAATGTGGAAGAATACGACATTATGATACAAAATTTCCTCATAAACATGATAGGGATGATGAAGACAAATATAAAAAGAAGACGTTCAAGAAGAAAGGATTTAACAATAATAATTTCTTCTCCAAATAAGATGACTCTAATGAACAATAATTTGTGATTACTAAGAAGAAATCAACTAAAAATGCCTTTCTACACAAAAGAGATAATGATGAGTCCGATGAAGAAGATGACTATGTTGGAAGCAGTGAAGTATTATTTATGGTATTTACAAATGGAGAAGATTTCGAACAAGAAGAAGAAGGAGATGTGGATGATTTTCTGATGAGTGTCATTGAAGAAAATGAGAAATTACAAAAGAAGGTCATTTCTCTCAAACTGGAAAAAGAGGAAGAAAAAAGGAAGGAAGAATTCTTGAACAATAAACTAAAAGAAAGAGAAGAAATTTGTGAAAAATGTGAAGCTAAAATTGTTTCCCTAAGAATAGAGTTGGGTCAAGTTAAAAAAAGTTGTAAAATATCTCAAACTCTTGATAACATCCTTAAGACTCAAAGACATCAACATGACAAGTATGGAATTAGTTTCAAAGGAGAATGTAAATGGAAAAATCCAAAGAAGTTATGTTGACATCCTTTGCAATCATCCAAAAGAGGAGAAGTCATCCCACCAAGAGAAAATATCCACCTTTAACAACATAAGGAATGAAGGAATGTCACCTCCAAGGAATAATACTACATCAAGTCAAGGCTTATATCCTAACAGGTATCAAACAATCTTTCTTGGTTATTATTTTTATTGTAAAAACTTTGGTCATTGAGCTAAGCATTGGAAAGCTCATAAGGATAATGCTTCAAGATATAAGATCGATTATTAAAGCAAGACACATAGCCTAAAAAAACAAGGGAAAATCAATACATACGATTATTTTTATCCTTTGGCTAAGTATGATCTAGTTTTCTCAAAATTCAATGATTATGCCCATGATGCACAAAACTGTCCATTCAAAAGAGAAGAATTAAAGGAAGAGCTTACTACTAATAAATGTGGTCTAGCTTTATGTGCACACAGTGATGAAAATCAATGGTTTGTGGATAATGGATGTTTAAGACACGTGATAGGTGATCAAAAGAAGTTTATCTCGTTAAACAAGAAGGATGGAAATGTATCTTTTGGAAGTGGATCTACTAAGATTGTTGGAAAAGGGATTGTTGCTCTTGTAAATGGAAAGGGAAAAACTCAAAATGCACTATTGGTGGAAGGGCTCAAACACAATATTTTAAGTGTTAGCCAAATTTATCACCAAGGAAACAAGGTTTTCTTCAGTACTAAAGATTGTGAGATAAGAAAACCCTCCGCAAGAGAAATTGTGGAAAAAGGAGTAAGAACACCAGAGAACGTATACATTTTGAGTAAATTTGATAAGATAAATGTTATCTAAGTAGAGAAGATGAAAGATGGTTATGGCACAAACGAATAAGGCATCTAAATTTTGATAACTTGGTTAATATCAGTAAAACAAATGCAGTAAGGGAAATTCCAAAAATTGTCAAGCCAGATCAAGTAGTGTGTGGCCCATGTCAACATGGAAAGAAAAGTAGAACCTGCTTCAATACTAAGGAGCTCTCAATGTCAAAACCTTTGGATACCATACATCCATATTTATGTGGACCAACTAGAACTCCAACACTACAAGGCGAAAGGTACTTTTCTCTATTTGTTTATGACTATACTAGAATGATGTGGGTATTCTTTATAAAGTTTAAATCTGAAGCATTTGAATGTTTTAATAATTTCAAAGCTCTTGTGGAAAATGAAAAAGAATAAAAAATCAAGTGTCTTAGAACACATAGAGGATGATAATTTACTTCAAAGGAATTCAATGATTTCTGTGATCTACATGGAATCAAAAGAGAACTTTTTGTAGCTATAAATACTAAACAAAATGGAGTAGTGGAAATAATAAATAGAACCGTGCAATAAATGTCAAGAACAATGTTACTATCATCTGATTTACAAGCCACGTTTTGGAGAGAAGTAGTTGGGGTGGTAGTGTATACCTTGAATAGATCCCAACTAAGACCAAATAATGACAAGACTATGTATGAATTATGGCTTCAGTAAAATACTTCATAATTTTTGGAAGTAAATGATTTATGAAGATCAATGATGGTTCACAAGGCAAGTTTAATTCTCGGGTTGATGAAGGAATATTTCTTGGATATTCTACAAGGAGAAAAGCATACAAATGCTACAATAATTGACTACGAAAGATATTAGAAAGAATTGATGTGAAGATTGAATAGGCACTCCCATAAAAGAAGAATGAAGTTTGTGAAGAAGATTTTATTCTTGAATATTTTGAAGAAGATACAACAAAGGAAGAAAAGGATCAAGAAAATCAAAAGGATCCATCTTAGACTCCATCAAAAGTAAAGTTTGTTCAAAATCACCACCCAAGAGAACAGATTATTGGGAATATAAATGATGGAATACAAACCCAAAAAAGGATGACTAATACACCAAGAAAATATAATGTTGCCTTACTATCCATGGTAGAACCAGAAAACTTTGATCAAGCTAGTAAGGACCCTCATTGGGTGGAAGCAATGGAAGAAGAAATGTTCCAAATCAAAAAGAATGAAATATGGGAACTTATACCTCATCCAAAACATAAAAATATAATTTGAACCAAGTGGGTGTTCAAAAACAAAATAAATGAAGATGGACAAATTATCAAAAATAACGCAAGGCTTGCTTGTAGGGGTTATTCACAAATAGAATGAATCGATTTTGAAGAAACCTTTGCAACGATAGCTCATATGGAGGCTATAAGGATTTTTTTGGCATTTTCTTGTTCAAAAGGATTCAAATTTATCAAATGGACTTGAAATCAGTATATATAAATGGTGATCTAAAAGAAGAAGTCTTCATGGAGCAACCGAAAGGGTTTGATATAGCACAATGAAAATACTTTGTATGTAAGTTGAAAATGGCATTATATGGGTTGAAACAAGCTACTAGAACTTGGTATGCAATATTGGATCACTATATACAACAATAAGGCTTCAAAAAAGGGGTGGCAGGAAGTAATCTCTACATGAATATGGACAAGGATAAATTACTAGTCACTCTTTTATATGTTGACGATTTGATTTTTGCCAGTAATGATGATGAGATGAACCATGAATTTTCTCAAAATATGTTGAAAGAGTTTTAAATGTCGATGATTGGTGAGTTATATTACTTCCTTGGACTACAAGTAACTCAAACTACAATAGGTATGTTCATATCTCAAGCAAAATACCTTAAAGACATGTTTAAAAGATATGGGATGGAAGAATGTGCACCTATGAGCAAACCAATAACCACATATTGCAAATTGAGCAAAGATGATGAAGCTCCCTCAATAGATGCAACTCTTCATAGGTCAATAATTGGAAGCTCTCCTATATTTAAATGCTACAAGACCTGATATTATGGAAGTAGTAGGAATGGTGGCAAGATTTCAATCAACTCCTAAGCAATCCCATTTTTTGGTTATGAAGAGAATTCTCAAATAATTCGAAAGGTACTCCTAATTTTTTTCTATGGTATCCCAAAAGCAAAACTCTTACCATGGAATCTTACATTGTTGTTGAATGGGTTGGAAGCATAGATGATCGAAAAAGTACCAACGAAAATGCATTCTTCATAGGATATTGTCTAGTATCTTGGCTCATCAAATATTTTTTCTATATCTCTCTCCACAACTAAATTCAAATATATATATGTTGCATATTATTTTACACAGATACTGTGGATGAAGGAAGCATTGAAATATGTCAACATAAAGACTAATCAACCAATCACCATCTATTGTGACAACACTAGCGCCATCAATCTTTCAAATAATCCAATAATGCACTCAAAGACCAAACATATTCCAATAAAATACCACTTTCTCCATGAAAAAGTTTCTGAACATAAGATCAAGTTGGAATACGTCAATACAAAGGAAAAAACTACAAATATCTTTACAAAACCCCTTCTATGAGAAGCATTTAAATATCTTCACCAAAAGGTGGGGGTCATTTATCTTGCATCACATTAAGAGAACACATTAACAAGAGTAGAACCATGATCCTAATGGAAATGCAGCGGATCAAATGAGACACCTAAAATGCAATGCAACAAGAGAATTTTGATCACTGATGGAGGGATGAAGATACCGAAACTAACAGATCTGATAGATGAGTACCTTGCGACATGAGCAAAAGTCTCATCATAGTCAATCCCCTCGACCTATGAAAGCCCACGGGCAAAAAATCTTGCCTTATGCTTCTCCACACTACCATCAACAGCTTGCTTTACCTTGTAAAGCCAGCGGGAACTCACAACTGACTTGTTCTCCGGTCTCGGAACCACAACCCAAACACTATTACAAACTATGGAGTCATACTCCTCCACCATAGCATCAACCAAAATTGGCTACTGCACTACTTCCTCAAAGGAAGATGGCTTGGTCTCAACACATTCCCCAGCAAGGGCCATATATCCAGTGTACCTCTCAGGTGACTTCCTTTATCTGCGCTGAGAAGATCTTGCTCACACATTCTCTCTCGCGTCCTCCAATAATCTGTCAGCTTCTCTTATGCACTTTCGTCCATCTCTGGAAGACTCTGCTTGAGTGGATGTCTCCACTCCTAGAACCTCTGCATGTAGCTGCTCCGCATCACTCTGAGGCTCCTCCTCCTTAGGAACCAACAATTCGTCCACAACCTGTATTTGGAGCTCACTCTCAAGGGAAAATCGCTTGGCCTTCTGCTCATCATACTTGAGATCTCTGCGAACTACTGTCCTTCGATTGGTAGGCAAGTACACCCTATAGTTGTGAGGTGTAACAGTGTACCCCACAAATATCCCCAACTCTGTTGTCGGCTCAAGCTTCTTCTGTGCATCCTTTGTCACAAGGAAATATACTGATGAGCAAAAGATCCTGAAGTGACCCACATCTAGTCTCTTACCGGAGAAAGCTTCCTCTAGTGTCTTCATCCCAAGTATGGATGCGGGCTTCTATTCTACAAATAGAACGTTGTGTTGCATTCCTTAGCCCACAAGTGAAGTGGTAGGCCTTGGTCATGCAACATTGCCCATGTCGCCCATACAATAGTTATGTTCTTCCTCTCGGCCACCCCATTCTATTGTGGGCTATGAGGTGCCGTCAACTCTCTTTTAATTCCTTCCGCTACATAGAAGTCTTTAAACTCTTGAGAGACATATTCTCCACCATTTTCGCTTCTCAAGGTCTTGATCTTCTTCCCTTACTCTTTCTCAACCAAATATTTGAACTCACAAAACTTTGTGAAAGTTTGGTCCTTCTTCTGTATGAAATGAATCCAGCATTTATGAGAATAGTCATCAATGAAAATCACATAATACATTTGCTTCACTGTGGATGCTGTTGAGAATGGTCCACACAAATCAATATGACTAGCTCTAAGGTAGCCTCTCCTTGGCTGTCTCGATCATGAAAGGAAGGCTTGGTGTACTCTCCCAAGGTACAACCTTTGCATGTGTCAACTTGCTCAAGTTTACCTTTGGGAAGTCCTGTAGATATATGTTGCATTATCTTCAAATCCCCATGATGCAAATGGCCCAACCGCCCGTGCTACAACTCACTAATGTCTTGGCTTTGCACCAATTCTACTTTCATACTCAATGCTGCATCTACCTCTAGTTTATATAGATTCTTCACCCGAATCCCTATCCTCTTAGTCTGACCCATGGCTATGTGTCTTAGGAACACCTTTCCTTTACTGAAGACAACATTGTAGCCTTTGTCCTCCAACATCGCGACCGATACCAAGTTCTTCTTCAGTACAGGCACATACATCACATCTGTCAAGGTGAGAGGAGCTCCATGCTCCCTCTGAAAAGCAACCATGCCCACTCCTGAAACATTATACCTTCCATCGTCACCCATCTCTATGCCCATCTTGAGGTCTTTCTCCTCCAAGGCATTGAATAAATTTTTATCAACGGTCATGTGGAATGAGGATCCACTG
>APFE030620909.1:3304-32727 GCA_000404065.3 Pinus taeda | reverse complement strand
AACTCAGTAAATTGAGTTAACTAATTACAACTCAAATATAACTCAATCTTATCTCCTTAATTTAAGGGATAACTCTTGCATGACTTCAAAAAGACTTCTAACTTAAATTTCTCCAACTAATTAATTTAAAATAAATCAATTAATTATTTCCAAGTAGTTGTTAAGACTAAATTCAATTTTAATTCACAATTTAATTCAAGGACGAATTAAATTAGAATATTCTTGTTGGCATATTTCAACAATTTAGGTCAATATACTTGACACAGGGAGAATTTCAGTCCATGATGTTATCTCATCAGCACTCCCTCTTATTAAGAGAGGCATTTTCAACAAGTCCAAGCTTGTCCTTAATGTATACAAACTTAACTATGGATAAAGGCATTGTAAGGATATTAATTATATGCTTAGTAGTAGATATGCACTTGGAGCTTCACTGCTCTCTTCTACACCATGTTACAGATGAAGTGGTACTTGATTTCAATGTGCTTCAACCTATCACCATGGTCGTCACCTACACCTGATCAAGACAGTCCTCCAAGTAGCCTCTAAATCTATATTTCTTCTCAACTTCCTAATTCAACTAAAATATACTCAGCCTTTGCAATATTCAATGTGATAGATACACTCTTCCTTCTCATCCAAGAAATCATAAAGAAATATGAAATGAAGCAATATCCTAATGAAATCTTTCTATCTTCTGCACTCTCTCCCCAATCTAAATTTGTGAATTCCTATAGCTTTACTTTACTATTTGAGACATATCTCAAACCATGATTGGTTTTTCCATGTTGGTACTTTAACACAGTTTGAGCCACATGCCTTGGCTTAAACATAAACCAATCGAATTTCTTCATTGGTTCCATCATCTTAGCTACTTTATGGTTACCCTAACTGGGTGCTCTTTTTGAAACAACTTATGTTTTGGCAATCCTAGTTGCTTCCTCTGCCACTGCTACCTTTCAGCATATTAGCTATCTCATCTAACAATGTTAATGATAGTACATCATCTCAGGCTCAGAGGCCAATGCCATTTGAAGCCAAAACAAGGCTCTCTTGTTGCTTCCTTTGTTACAAGAGCAATTTTTTCTACCACAACTACTCCCTCTGACACACGAGTCCTTCTGCTTCCGTCAAAGACAAACCATAAGGATCAACCTTGATCCATCAAACCAAAAACACCAAGCCCAAAATGTTTTATTGTGGTTGTAAAAAGACTTCTTCAATCACAAGACTTATTCTCGTGTACCTCGAAGGATTTTATGTACACTTCTTCCTCTTCAATTATTTCATTGAGAAAAATGATCTTTGGATCCACCTGGTGAAATTTCAAAGCAATGATAATAGTTCTAATAGAAGTGTATGTTATGAATAAAATATATATAAAATAATACAAATAATGTAAACATTAATAATAATAAATAATGATTAATTAACTAGTAATCACTTAATGAAGAGGTATGTCCTTAACAACATGACCGTTAATGAAGAGGTATCTACCTAGGGTATATAACCAAGTGCTCACCCTCATTGTAATAATATCGTCAATTCTTTATATACATTATTTAATATACAAATACTTGTCCTACCATGGATGTCTTTGTCTTCGAAGTATTCTGAATATTGTTGTTGTGTATACGAACTTTGTTCGTTACATTGGTATCAAAGAATTCCTCTGAGTGTACGAATCTTGTTCGTTATATTGGTATCAAAGAATTCCTCTGAGTATACGAACCTTGTTCATTACATTGGTATCATAGTTGTTTAATCTGTGGAATTTTCCTGTAGATTCACAAGCTCATGTGATGTACTAAAGTAAAAGGCAAGAATCTACTTCTTCTTTCAACCAATGGAAGCCAATAGATCGATGAAAGCAATAATCGACAAGAGGAAGAAAATCAAATACATATAACATAATAAATATCTGGGGAAAGCCACAGCTTAAAACCCCACCATCTGTATTGCATATATCATAAATCCAAAGATGATAATACAATGCTTGTTCTCACAAGAACAATCCCAACACTCAGTATTATCAATCCTCAACTCACAAGTAAGATTTTGGCCAACATTTATCCAATTCTCTAGCTCTCCAAGCCCTTATTTCCTTGCACAATTCCTATGGATGATTAGCCCACAATAATGGGAAAGCAGTGCATCCAAAATGTGCAATCTCTTCTAGGTTCAATTCCTGATTTCATGCATGATCTATACAAGTCAGTAAATCATACAACTGATAGTACATTGTCCCTACACTCTAGTCTCAACTGGGTCTTTCTCAGAATCGACGTGCATGAGTTTCTAATGAGGGAATATTTAGTTAAGTGGAGTGTTATCGGGAAAACTAGTGTCCATTTAGAGTTTCTAGTCCCACTAAGACGGGTAGCTATCTTAGAAACAAACAAACTAAAGTTACTTGTGTCTTCCTTTATGAGAGATAGATGAGAGAGAAGCAGAGGGTACCAACCTCATTTTCTTTTGCTGTTGTTTGTTTCCTCCCTCCTTTGACAGAGCTTTGCCACTCTTTCCTCACTTGTCCCACTTCAAAGAACCACATGTAGGTCCAAAGCAGCATAATACCATCAAAGTCAAGAGATCTATAACCATAAACAATATAGGATCATATGTATATTAACCATACAAATGCATATATCAATACAAGATTCATAAATATACAAGAATATGGAGGAAAACTCAAATAGCTTTATTGATAGAAGTAGTAGAAGAGAGTATTACAACCCATTGGTCTGACCCAGTGCCATCCTCCCAACATGAAAGCCATCCTTGCCTCATGAAAAGCTAGATCACCCAACACTGTGATGTTTCACAGAGAAACCAACAGCACTTCCTTACAAAATACAAAATTCCAGCCCTTGGATCTCTAGGACGAGGGATCCATATATAGATATTTGCAAGTGGGTGAGTCAGCTTCTGGGATTTTGATTAGTGTCATTTCTCTTATAGTTCTTGGTTCCACTTGGAGATTTCGTGATCTCTTACTCATCCCTGGGCGAATTCAGAGAGGCAAGTGTCAAATGGGAAGTTTCTAAAAGATTCTATGGGTTTCCACCTAGCCAACTGCCTCCGCCATTTGTCTACTCTCGCTCATCACACCCTACAAAAGGGATTTTCAGTATGCACCGCACTTTCTACATGTAGTAGGTGAGATGCATCGCACCCTTAGCACTGAGCAGTTTGTATGGTCCAGTTTTGACCAGTTCTGAGTAGTTTTTCAGGGAGAGCTTCTGGGAGATGATGTAATAAGCTGACCTTGTTCCTTTAGGGTATGAAACAAAACTTTTAGGGGCTTAGAAGCCCTTGGTTTATGCACATATGAGATTTGGGTTGCAATGCCCAAATATGTCTATAACAGTTGCCCCCTAAAGCATGAGGTCGTAAATCTTCTGATGTTGGGTGAAATGCTTTATCATGAGGATCCGAGGTTTTTCAAACCGGAAGGTGACCTGTAATAAGATACAATACAATACATTATCTTCATAATATTTTCATGATCTAGCTGAGGCGGCCATTCCCATGCTCAGCTTTATAAATTCATTTTCGTGTACATATGACAGACAACCTTCTGTGTGACAGACCGATGATTCCGATAGAGCCATCATCCTTTGGCTTAGATGATTATATGTGCAGCTATGATGTACATTTAATGTCTTTATTTTCCTGAATATATCACAGCCCGGATGGATGAAACTAGATCCGGGGTCTTCAAACTCATTCAATCTTCAGCCGAAGTACAAGTCGATCCATGTGAAAAGATGTTCTGATGTCGAACATGGAAAGACATTGCCTAATTACTAGCCAATGATGTAAGTTGTCAACAGGCGCGAGATGAGTCACCGATAACAGTACAATTTATATGGTGCAAATACATGAGTTGATGTCGAACACCACGCAAAATCTTCCGGTCGAAGGCCATTGACGTAAACCTGTCACCGGAAGTGAGAAATTTGCCATTGAGGCATGCAAGCTTCAAAGTACCGAAAGGGTTGTTCCTAAGTCAGCTTCTTGGATAATGAGCTGATGTCGACAAGAAGTGACCCGTCATAGGAGAGCCTTAATGAATCCCACATCTACGACATGGAACGGAGCAAATGATTTTGTGGAGGTGAAAACGATCTGATGATGCAAGGTTCAGGGTGGCAGTCATGAAAGAATGAAGCATGAAGGTATTTCAGCGGATGAGATGTAAGTTGGGTTGGTGAATTCTCTGAGCGAATTCTCTTGAACATATCAATGACACTGAAATGGATTGGTAGCGTTAACCCCAAAAATGAATGATACGGAGGACCAATGGTGATATGACCGGTGAACGGAATAACCCAACCCGACTCAATCATGCTGATGGAGTGAAAGTGTCATGTTCAAGAGCGACCTGCTACCAATAAACTTTCTTCAAGTTCTCTTCCTAATTTTTCCCCAGTCATTTATGACCAGTACCTCTTTATTTTTTTCAAGCTTGAGGAGGATAACATATGCTTGTTCTATAATTTTCCCTTCGGGCAAACCTGTCGCTATGTTTTAGCGAGCCTAGCGACAATGAAACTTGCTCTTGTCTATAATGGACAAGTTTGTCACTATTGCTTTAACGAGTTTAATGACAAAGATAACTCAGTCCTTTTCAATTTTAGAGAGTCTGAAAATAGATGGAAAGGAAACTCCAGTAGTCCTTTTTCGTAATATAATCCCTTAAGTCCGAAAAAGTATAAAATAATACGAAAGGGATGACTTTTCGATAGTTTTAACGAGTCGAACAAGACAATCACTCAATCTTTTTGTGTAATGATCCCTCAAGCCCAAAAAGATTAAAAACTAGAGGAGGGATGGCACTTCCAATCACTTTAACGAGCTGGAGAGGCCAATTGCTTGGAAATCTTTTCTTTTTTTACGAGTCAGATGAAAAGAGCTTAAAGGAGACTTGTTTTTTGAGGAACGAGTGATGTTTACGGATAGCAACTGGTTCTAGGTAAGGTTTGGAACTTTTCAATCACAAGAGTGTAAAGAAGATGGCTAATAGAATCACTCGTCGCAGCTGTTCCTCAAAAAGGGTAAACAATCAAATGGAGGCATATGATCGACTAAAAAGGAGTGGGGGTGATGGTAAGAACATGATCAAGTTTCAAAAGCTGATAATTATGCGATTGCAAAGGTTATTTACCGAAGGATGGGTTCATTTTTTAAATGAGCTTAAACTCTGGGGGAACATATGCTCATTGCTAGGTTTATTTTTTAACGAGCTTGAACTTCGTGTAAAATTGCTTGTGCCAGGCATATAATAAGGATGTCTTATCGATAGGTTCATTTTTTAGGGAGCTTTCCCCATTTGAAACTTTTCTCTGGAGCCTTTTTTATGCAATCTAGGAATAACCCACCTACGAGGTTAAAGGGTTGAGAGCCTACAAATTACGAAAATAACCCTACAAACTACGAAAATAAAAGGACCCTTTTCACTTGCATGTAAGAGGTTTGCATGCCCCTAGGTATAAAGAAAAGTAGAGTTTCCATATTACCATATGGAAGTTCTCGCATTTGCAAGATTGTTCCATCCGTATTTGCAGACAAAACACTTCTTTGGTTCTGTCCATCGAAAGAGACAAAGGTGAATGGTGGGACGCATCGACTCACATAACTTTGATGAGGGAATATTATTCCAGTCTAATCCCATTTTCCTAAACGGATGGGTGCATCAGACTAGTCATATATCCTCCGCGGAAACCTACCCTATACCTAAAGTTTTCCTGCCGAAGCAGACCAGGGTGCATGCCCCCTGGGTTTAGTCACATTCACCGAATCACTCGTGCTCATCAGGTGGATTGACTGGAGATTGATGAGACATTCCTAGTGCAAAAAGACCAGTTAGGGATTGCACTTGACTAGTAGTTGTGTTTGAACCGGGGAATGAAAGCTAGTCTACGATCTGGACCACTCTGCCTTCATGTGGGAAACACATCACTCGAAAGAGTGAGGAAACAATAGCTCACATGCTATAAATGTAGTCAAGCCCAAGGAGTAGATTGTAATCTAATGGCCCTTGGACTACCATCACATTCAGATAAACGGTTTTCCTTCTCAAAGTTATAGGAAATTTTGGAAGGATCCCTAACGGTCGATTGGTTCCTTTGTTGAAGCCTGTCAGATTTCAAATCTCAGGTAGAAGCGATGGCAAACCAAGAGCTTTCCAAGCAGTGGAGGAAAGGATACTCATGGAAAAGCCCCTTCATCTATGATAGTACCAACCATGACCATTCTGTAAGCTTGTACTATGATTCGGAATGGTACATTAGATGGTAGGCGGGGTCTCCCTAGTAGATTCCAATCTAAGGAAACGACTAGATTGCTTGGGGGAGGGACCGAATAGATGGCTGGATGAATCTCTGAAGAACTTCCTTCCTGCGGTAAAGGAACGGGTAGATTGCCCCCAGGTTCATCGGATTCTGTGTTAACAAAAAGAATTTGAACTGTGTCGTTCTCATTCTCTTCGTTTACTGTATCATCTGAAGGTAGACCTTCTGAAGACAAGATTGGGCCGACTGTCGTCTCGACCTGTTGACTTTGGTCCTATGTGGACTCAGAGGGTTTATCTTCAATGATAGATGCTTCGACCGACAACAAAGGTGTGTCAGTCATATTTTCAATTAGTGATGGACTTGGAAAGAGTTCCTTGTATCCAGGAGGAAGTCGTAGCGGTGAAGGAGGACGGTTATCCAAGACTCTTTTAGCTTTGTCCAGGAAGGGACAACGATGGATGTCATGATCTCCTTCACACAGTCTACAAGGAAATTTAGATCTTCCTTTTTGTCCATTGAATTCATTTTCACTAGTTGACGGTGTACTTTCAACATGATCTTCAGAGGTTAAGGACACCAGATTGTGCAAGCGGGGAGACCAATCCCTTAAGATCCACGGGATGCAAGGACAATCTCAATGGTAGTGGTCCCCTTTGCAAATGACGCGTGGAGATTTAGGTTTGGATGGTGCAGTATGTGGATTTTCTCTAGACGATGCATGGTTGCCCCCTTTTGTCATTGGCTTCTTCTTCTTCTTCTTCTTCTCAGTTACTTGGTTTTTAGTTTTACTAGCTTCACCAAGCAAAGAGGAAGAAGGAGAGGGAGAAACAAACGAAGTAGAAGGTTGGGAGGTAACTCTAGTATCATCTAGTTGCTGATTTGATTGCTCAGGAATCACGATGTTTTGAACGAAAGAGGTCAAGAAAAGCCATACTGGTAGGCCAATTGTAAGGCTTGGAAGGGACAATGTAGCCATATGAGGTGCACCAACATCTCCCCAAGAGGAGAAGGGACTAGGATCCCCCCCAAGGGGAAATCCTTGATTGGTGGACTCCATTTTCTCAACCTAAGACCAAAAAGGGAACAGTGATGTTATTCCGATTAAAATAAATTTTATGACGCTTTGACACAACTTGCTTTTTTAATTTTTAAGAGTCGAGAAAAAGCTAAAGATGACTCTATTCGCCTTCGATTTTTAATGAGCCTGAAGTGACAAGTGCTCAGATGGAACTTTTCTTTTAAGGAGTCTGAAAAGGAATGAAAGTGACTACTCTGGAAATATAGACAGAGGGATTACCAAACCAATCGCAAAACTACATAATACTTTTTAAGGTACGACAGACAATCTTCCTGAATGCTATGTTCAGTGCATTGCGATCGATAGGGCAGCGGACATGGCTTCCTAAGGATAAAGGATATAGCCTATTGTGGTCTCCCAATTACTTGAATGTACGTGGGAGCACAAGTCTATACTGGCACTTGTCATATCAAAGAGGAGGAATCACCCAACCTACGATGAAAACGATAGTTACCAGGCTTTACGGCGCCGAAATATGTCTCCAGCCTAGACTTCTAGATGTTGTGCATTAGGTTCCAAATTGTTTTTATGTTCATTGAAATTTATTTTACAATTGATCTTTCTTAAGAAGTTTTCCTTTAAGGTTCACCGCGTGATGTAGACATACAATTCCTAAATATGCAATCTAAGATGATAAACAGTGGTTTACTTTCTTTTTGCAATGAAAATCCTAGCTACTAAGGAAAGAGAAGTAAAAAACTTTCAACATAGAGCAGAGAGCACACACTAAGATGCATTGTCCTAAACCAATTTCCGCATGCGGTCTAAATGCAAATGCACATGAATGTATTTGTTTTCTGCTTTCTTAATGTGTGAATGACAAAAAGAATGCTAAGTACAAATCTGAACTATTTTTCTTTCAAAGCGACAGTACTGACAATTTTTTTCCTCAAAAATGAAAGGAAGACTAAGACGACACTTTGTGATTTCGAATTCAAAAAACGAAAGGAAGACCACTTTGCGATTTCAAATTCAAAAGGAAAGGAAGGCTAAGACGACACTTTGCGATTTCGAATTTGAAAAACGAAAGGAAGACTAAGAGCGACACTTTCAATTTCGAATTTAAAATTGCTTTCGATACTTGAAATACCATTAATTCAATAAAATACAATGGCAAAAGTGTAATTGACTATCAAAAAGAGGAAGACTCTACGACACTCTTTTCTTTGATTGAAAACGACACTTTCAAATCAAAAGACGACAGTTTGATTAAGCTATTGTTTTCAAAGGAGAACTGTAAATGACGAAAAATACATAAAAACATTCACAATTATTTATCAATGGAGGCTGAATAATGCAAAAGAAGGGAGTTTCAACAGTGATATATTGATCATAGACAACAAAACTACTGAATAAAGCTGAAGACAATGAAGAAAAAAGAAAAATCTGGAGGCAAAAAAAGTCTCACCTAATCATCGCACCTGTAACACAGGGAAACAGGGATGCATCTCACCTGCAGCACACGAGAGGTGCGATGCATCCAGACTGCCAATGAGAGACAGTGCGATGGTCCAGGGACGAGACTGAGCTTGGTTTTTGCTCACTGTTTGAAGCTTAGTTCATGGATTTAGGCTGAGCTAATGATAGGCAGTAAACACAAAGCATAGGGGCTGATCTAATGAGGTTATTTAAGCTACCACCAGGGCACTTAGGATGTTTGCAAGTCAGATGTTCAGTTCATAAACTAACCTGGAGATTGATTGAAGTAGTGTTGATCTACTTTGCAGTTGCATAGCAAAAGAATTTCAAAGGCTAGCTGGCTTAACTTCAAGCTCTGTCTATAGTTTATAAAGCAAACAAATAGAAACAAGCAAACAAGCTATTCGCTCCCCAACGAAGTCGCCATTTTGTTATCAGGAAAACTAGTGTCCATTCAGAGCTGCTAGTCCCACTAAGAAAGGTAGCTAACTTAGAAACAAACAAACTAAAGTTACTTGTGTCTTCCTTTATGAGAGATAGATGAGAGAGAAGCAGAGAGTACCAACCTCAGTCTTTCGCTTGGCTTCTTTCTTGTTTCCTCCCTCCTTTGACAGAGCTTTGCCACTCTTTCCTCACTTGTCCCGCTTCAAAGAACACCTATAGAGTCAAAGAAGCATAATACCATCAAAGCATAGAGATCTATAACCATAAACAATATAGGATTAGATGTATATTAACCATACAAATGCATATATCAATTCAAGATTCATAAATATACAAGAATATGGAGGAAAACTCAAATAGATTTATTAATAGAAGTAGTAGAAGAGAGGATTACAACCCATTGGTCTGACCCAGTGCCATTCTCCCAGCATGAAAACCCTCTTCACCTCATGAAAAGCTAGATCACCCAACACTATGATGTTTCACAAAGAAACCAACAGCAATTCCTTACAAAATACAAAATTCCAATCCCTGGATCTCTAGGATGAGGGATCCATATATAGATATTTGCAGGTGGGTGAGTCAATTTCTGGGATTTTGATTAGTGTCATTTCTCTTGTAGTTCTTGGTTCCACTTGGAGATTTCATGATTTCTTACTCATCCCTAGGCGAATTCAGAGAGGCAAGTGTCAAATGGGAAATTTCTAGAAGATTCTCTAGGTTTCCACCTAGCCAACTGCCTCTGTCATTTGTCTACTCTTGCTCATTGCACCCTACAGAAGGGCTTTTTAGTATGCATCGCACTTTCTACATGTAGTAGGTGAGATGCATCGCACCCTTAACACTAAGCAGTCTATATGGTCCAGTTTTGACCAGTTCTGAGTAGTTTTTCAGGGAGAACTTCTGGGAGATGATGTAATCAGTTGACCTTGTTCCTTTAGGGTATGAAACAACACTTTTAGGGGCTTAGAAGCCCTTGGTTTATGGACATATGAGATTGGAGTTGCAGTGCTCAAATATTTCTATAACATGGAGTAGCACTAGTTAATGCATTAGTGACCCAACTTACCATTATCTCACTATTAGTTCCTCAAATAGTTTGGAACTAATTTAACTGAACTTGACTTAGTAAATTGAGTTATCTAATTAAAACTCACAATTAATTCATCCTAAACCCCTGTAATATAGGGAGAACATATACATGAATTCAGAAAGACTTACAACTTGAAATTCCTAAGCTAATTAAGTTAATTAAAATTAATTACCTATTTATAAGTTGCTATCAAAATAGAATTCGATTTTAATTCTCAGTTTAATTCAAGGAAAAATTAAACTAGAATTTCTTGTTGCCATTTCTCAACACTCCCTCTCAACAAGAAAGGGATTATTAGCTACCCCGATCCTGTCTCTGTGAAACTCGAATTTACATCTTGACAATGCCTTTGCCAAAATGTCAGCATATTTCTCCTTAGTGGGAATGTACTCTAACAACATAATCCACCTCAATACACAATCTCTGAGATGATGATATCGGATATCAATATGCTTGGAACGATCATGAAAAACTATATTTTCAGAGAGTTTGATACAACTTTTATTACCGCAGTAAACCATAGTTGGACCCATCTACTGACCAAACAAACCAACCAGGATCTTCCTCATCTAGATGGCCTCACATGTTGCCTAACTCACAACCATGTAATTTGCCTCTTCCACACTGAGTGCAACCAATCTTTGTTTCATGTTGTACCAAAAAATTCTCGCTAAACTAATACTGAAGATCCCTCTTGATGTGCTCTTCCTGTCAGATGGACTCCCTGCCCAATATGGATCGATGAAGCCTTGAAGCTTCACTCCCTCTATCCAATTGTACCATAATCCATACTGAGAAGTGCCCCTGAGGTCTTAACACATGCTTTTCCGCCTTCCAATACAACTTGGTAGGCCTAACCTTCACTTTACTAAGTTGGTTAATTGCATAGCACATATCTGATTTTGTGTTCACCAAGTACATGAGTGAACCCACAAGCTACCTATAAATAGTAGCTTCCACTACTTCCCCTGAAGTAGCATCCCCCTTCCTCTAGTTACCTGCTAGAGGAGTCTCCATGGATTTGGTGCTCTCCATGCAGAATCTCATGAGTATATCATCGCCATACTTGCCCTGAGACACAAACAACTCCCCATCTCCCTTCCATACCTCCATGCCAAGAAAGTAATGCATGATCCCCTTGTCCTTCATCTCAAACTCTCTTGCAAGGTCCTCCTTGCAATATTAGATCAGTTGACCGTCACCTATCAGTATGAGATCATCAACATAAAGTACAATGATCGACAATTTACCTTACACCACTATGTGGTACAGGTTCACAACTGCTTCACTCTCCGTGAAGCCCAGCCCCCTGAAGTAGCTATCTATCATGGTGTACCAAGCACGGGGTGCTTGCTTCAACCCATACAACACTCTCTTGAGCCAACACACATGTGACTCACGGTCAAAGGTTTCAAAACCTTCAGCTTGATATATGTACACCTCTTCCCTAATCATGCTATTAAGGAAGGTTGTCTTCACATCCATCTGATGTGTCTTCCAACCCATATGTGTTGATAGTGCCAATATAGATCTGATTGACGAGTATCTTGCAACAAGAGAAAATGTCTCATCATAGTCAATCCCCTATACTTGTGAAAATCCACGGGCCACAAATATAGCCTTATGCTTCTCCACCCTACCATATGCAGCTTGCTTTACCTTGTAAATCCAACGGGAGCTCACAGCTGACTTGTCCTCCACCATGGCATCAACCCAAACCAGTTGTTGCACTACTTCCTTAAAGGAAGATGGCTCTATCACAACACATTCGCCCATAAGATCCATGTATCCAGTGTACCTCTCAGGTGACCTCCTCTACGTGCGCTGAGAATTGGGTGCTCCCACATTCTCCCATTCATCATCCAACAATCTGTCAGCCTCTCTGGTGTGCTTTCTTCCCTCTCTGGAAGACTCTGTCTGAGTGGATGTCTCCACTCTCAGATCCTCTGCATGTGGCTTCTCCACATCAATCTAAGGCTCCTCAACCTTAGGAGCTAAATATCCTCATCTGCATGTAGCTCAAGCTCCCTCTAAAGGGAAACTCACATGGCCTTCTCATCGAATCTGACATCCCTATGAACCAATGTCATCCTACTGGTTGGCATGTACACCCGATAGTTGTGAGGTGTATCAGTGTACCGCACAAATATCCCCAAATCTATTGTCGACTCAAGCTTCTTTTGTGCATCTTTGGTCACATAGAAATATATCGATGACCTAAAAATCCTGAAGTGACCAACATCTAGCCTCTTATTGGAATAAGCCTCCTCTCGTGTCTTCATCTCAAGTATGCAATGTGGGCTACTGTTCTGAACATAATTCATTGTGTTGCATGCCTCAACCCACAAGTGCTGTGGTAGGCCCTGATCATGCAACATTTCCCTCATTGCCTCTACTATGCTTCTGTTCTTCCTCTCGGCCACCCTATTCTGCTGAGGGTTATGGGGTCTTGTCAACTCCCATTTAATCCCTTCTATTGCACATAAGTTCTTAAACTCGTTTGAGACATATTCACCATTGTTATCACTCCATAGATATTTAACCTTCTTTCCTAACTCTTTCTCCACCAATGCTTTAAACTCACAAAACTTTGTGAAAGTTTGATCATTTTTCCGCATGAAAAATATCCAACATTTACGACAATAGTCATCAAAAAATATAATGTTCCACACACATCTGAATGGACTCTCTCTAGAATAGCCTTTGCTCGAATGTCTCTATCGTGAAAGGAATACTTGGTGTAGTTTCCCAAAGTACACCCCTTACATGTATCAACTTTCTCAAGCATACATTTGGGAAGACCAGTAGAGATCTACTACAATATCTTCAAAACCCCATGATGCAAGTGGCCCAATCGTCTGTGCCATAACTTACCAACGTCTCGGATCTATACCCTTTCTGCTTTTGAGCTCAAAGCAACACACTTCTCTTCCTCCAACTTATATAGATTCTTCACCTGAATCCCTATCTTCTTTACTTGACCCACGGCTATGTCTCGAAGGAACGCCTTTCCTTTCGAGAAGATCACATCATAGCCTCTATCCTCAAGCATGGCAATGGATACCAAGTTCTTCTTCAGCCCGGGAACATACATAACATTCTTCAAGATGAGTAGAGCCCCATGCTCCCTCTAAAAATTAATCGTGCCTAATCCAGTAACACTATATTTCCCATTGTCGCCCATCTCAATAATCATCTGGAGATATTTCTCCTCCAGGTCACTGAATAACTCTTTGTCTCCAGTCATGTGGAATGAAGTTCCACTGTCTAAGTACCAAACACTTCCCATCATTGATGACACCATGCATGCAATGAGGGAAAAGTCCAATTTGAATAGAGAGGCCAAAGCCTCACCCGCTGCTCCTCCGAATGACTTATTCTTCGACTTCTTCAGTGGACGATTTGTAGCAAAATGGCTCAACTCATGACAATGAAAGCACTTAACTTTTGTCATGTCTTTATTCTTACCTCCATGATAAGAATCTGATTTGGAATGGGAAGCTTTCACTTTCCCTTTCTTCGCCTTAATCACTAAGGCATGGTTCTCTTCATCATCAGTCTTTGATGAAGATCCATCGCTGGTGTTCCTCCTGATATCCTCCTGCATCAAATATGACCACAATCATCCCAATCTGGCAGCTTCTCCCGGCCATTGACAGAGTCCTAATAACTATGCCAACTCTTTGGGAGTCCTAGAAGAGAAAGAATCGCCATATCTTCTTCAGCAATCGTGATTCCAACAATTCAAAGTTCATCACGACATTGAGTGAACTTGGTATAAATAGTAGCTATTTGTTCTTCTACTTTCAAAGGACCCGACTGAGATTGTATCCTCTTTCTGGGTTCACTAGGATTTTTCCCTAGTCGGGATCTCAGAGTTATTTTGGTGAGAACCTGATACCCCTATTAGTCATCTCAGCAAATACTCTTTGTTCCACAAGGAATTGTAATGTGTTTTTATGGTATTGCAGGTCTGTGGTATAGTCTATTCAATCTGTTGGGAGCTTGTAAGATGACAACCATGACTATGCTTTCCAATCGGTTGTGTTTGCATTAATTGCTATTTCATTTTACTAGTGATTGGTGTACATGTTGCACTTGCCTCTCCCGATGGTTGGTCAAGTAGCAAAAATGTTGTATTGTATTTGGAAATAGTCTCTCATTTATCCATTTTGATTTTTTGAAGTTTTTCCTTCAGTGCCAATTTCCTTTGGTCACTGTTGTTCCGATATAAGTTCTTTAATGTTTTCCACATAACAGACAGAGTTTCCTTACCGTGGAGACTTAAGATAATGTGATCTTGAACTCCCTCAAGAATTATCCGTCTTGCCTTCACCAGACATTTCTTCCATTCGGGCAAATTCTGTGCATTTGATGTTGTTGGATTAGGGATTTCTTGATTAATGAATTCCTTCAAGCCATTATCTTCTAGCACAACCTCCATTTTGTCCCTCTAGACTATAAAAGTCGAGTTGCCTTCCAAGGCATACTTGAGCCACAAACCGTAGAACGCCATCTACCGATCCTGAAGTATGTATTGCAAATTCGAATTTCACCTGTTACCCAAAACTCAAAACTTCGAAATCTCCTCTAGTATATTATTCACCATGTATAATTTTCCTGTAGATTCACAAGATGATGCAATGTACTAAAGAAAAACGGAAGAGTCTACTTCTACTTTCAACCAACGAAAGCCAATAGGTCAATGAAAACAATAATCGACAAGAGGAAGATAATCAAATACACATAACACAATAAATATCCAAGGAAAGCCACAACTCAAAATCCCACTATATGTATTGCATATATCAGAAATCCAAGATGATAATACAATGATTTTTCTCACAAGAACAATCCCAACACTTAGTATTATCAATCCTTAGTTCACAAGCAAGCTCTTGGCCAACAATTAGCCAATTCTCCAGCTCTCCAAGCCCCTATTTCCTTGTGCAATTCCTATGGTTGATTAGCCCATATTAGTGGGAAACCATTACATCCAAAACTGCACAATCCCTTCTAGGGTCAGTTCCTGATTGCATGCATGATTTATACAACTCAGTAAATCATACAACTGATAGTACATTGTCCCTGCACTCTAGTCTCGACTGGGTCTTTCTCAGAATCAACGTGCATGAGGGAATCTCCAGTTAACTAGATTAGCACTAGTTAATGCATTAGTGCACCAACTGATTATTATCTCACTATTAGTTCCTCAAACAGTTTGGAACTAATTTAACTTAACTTAACTCAGTAAACTTAGTTATCTAATTACAACTCACAATTAACTCATCCTGGACCCCTATAATGTAGCGAGAACATATACATGACTTCAGAAATACTTCCAACATGGAATTCCTAAGCTAATTAAGTTAATTAAACTTAATTAACTATTTATAAGTTGCTATGAGAATAGAATTCGATTTTAATTCTTAGTTTAATTCAAGGACAAATTAAACTAGAATTTCTTGTTGCCATTTCTCAACACAGTCCTTCGGCTATTTAACCGCTACACAAGAGCCTTGTTCTTCGATCCAGGTCTTTGACCTTCAAAATTCATCAACAATGTGAATCACTATGGAAGTCTCCAATCACTCACAACTTTGTTACCGTTGCAGTGTGTCGCTACAAGATTTTGGAGGTTCTCCATTTTCGTTATTAGGTCGTGGGCCACTAAAATATATACATACATACATACATACACACACACACACACACACACACACACATATATATATATATTTTATATATATATATATATTATATATATATATATGAAAAAAATCACTATGTTGATGAGACTTCCACGGCCATCCCCTGTCCTGCCAAACAACATTGAGCCCTTTGGAACTTGTTCCACATTACTGTCGCCACCATGAGTTTCTCAACCCAACAAACCTTCGGAGCCAACATTGTCCTATGCATTACAGTGACGCCAAGTTGCAATTGCACCGCTCCTTGTTGACCCTGTGATTTGATAATTACCCTATGAGTGACCTTAGTTAAAGATTTATTAAATGAAGGTATTACAGACTCATATGTTGGTGTGAGTCTATGTTATTTAAGCAACAGATCGATCAGATTGCAAATACACGAACACTTAAAAGGGAAAACAACAGAGAAACACAGTAAGCAAATACAAGGAGACAAGAAATTAATGAGTTCACCCTATCCTCCAGGGCTACATCTCTGGTCCATCTTCCAATGGTGGCCTTCTTTTATTGTGTCTTGAAGCAGAGAAATACAATGAAGGAGCTCAATATGAGTCTCCTGAAACAGATTGGCTTGGCAGGGTGGTTATTGGATTCCCCAAGCCACTAGAGTACACAGACTCTTTTCCTCACCAGCTCTTTGACCTCTCTGGTCTGACAAATCATCTTAGGGATGGCTTGAGTCTCTCAAGCTCTTTGGTGCTCGACGTTGCCTTCAGTCAGCTCAGCCCTCTATCCCCTTTCTTCTTTTTGCCTTACTAGTTCTTCTCTTATCTGTCTTCTATCTTCGGTGTTCTGCCTTTCGGTTCCCCGACTCCCTTGTCATCTATCTGGTCTGTACATGGCTTTAAATCCATTCGAGCTCATGGTGGTTCGCTTCCTCTTCCACCTTTGTCGATTCACTTGTTACAGCTACGCTTGGAGTTCCCTATTTCGGTGTCATCATCAGGCTCACAAGGATGGCCACTTGTCCTCCTGCGAACTACGCCAGCTTGCCTCGTCGATTCGTTTCCTCAATTACGTTACGGAATGAGTCATTTGCCACTATGACGGTCAATTCAGACTTCAAATTCTTTCATATTGCAGCTTAATCCCTTGTCAATTCTGTCTTCTCCATCGGGAGTGATCTCAGCCGTTAGATCTAGAGCCCCTAGATCCGATGCCATTCGCTCTTTTCGCGTGGTGGACTTGCTCATCCGTTAGCACACGATGAGCAGCAGTTTCCTCTCTCCTCCACTTGCCACGCATCGGGTGTTGAGTGGAATCGCTCCACTTTCACCAAAACTGCTTACCACCCATGGATGCCTCCAATCAATACCGCCGGTTTTGGAGCGGGTCCCACCTTTAGCGCTTAGCCTTTTGTCCCAGGGTTTTCCTAGCTCCCACATGACCAAGTGCTCAAGGCTTCTCCATTTTGAGGGTTTTTGCCCAGTGATGCGCGAAGCGCTAATCACGCATCAAAAGCTCCCTCTATTTCCCGATCCAAGCCTCCCAGGGGCTAATTTCGTCTCTCGCATGGTCTCCATGGGGCTCGGTCAATGCGCTTTGACCGAGGTCCTCGTCGTTCCACGCTGGCTGCCACTGCTACTGGTTTAGAAGTGTTTTTGATCGTTGTTTTAAATTCTTTGAAGTCTTTCCCGACCTGGTACAGCCATGGCTCTGTTATCATTCTTTATAGATCCAATTCGGATCACGGCCTTCCCACTGAAAATCTTTTGGACCACCAAAAGTTGGTTTTCTTTCAAGCATCGACTAAGTGTGGGTACTGCTGTCTCACTTGCCCAATCTCAATCCACTTTGCACTGCTCAGCTTCGAACCTTTGAGTCCAATTCTGAGGTACTCAACATCTCCTCTGCACGTTGTCCTCACCTTCCTGTCCAAGACTGTGTCTTCCTGCAATTCATTCAGATATTTAGGTAGCAGGTCATCAATAGAAGGCAATTGACTTTGCTCTTCAGGATCCTCAATTAGAAAGGTTCAAACAATCTCAAGCAATCTGCATTTATGACTGAGTAAATGTGCATGTAAGCTGGTAGATCAAGGCGAAAATCATTTTCACCAATCTTCTCAAGTATCCTAAAAGGTCCATACCTAATAGGTTTTAGCTTTTTACCTTCACCTTACATCTTGTCCTTGCTCATATACAGCCAAACTTGGTCTCCAACTTGAAAACTATGCTCCATCTGATGTTGTCATGCCTAGCCTTGTATTTGACTTGGCTCTTTTCTAGCTATTCATGTACTGCCTCGTGGATCTCCTGCATCTGTTCAATGAACCTAGTTGCCTTTTCCACATCACTGTGTCCATCAACCATGGTATCTTTACCAAAGACAAAATCCAAAGGAGACCTTGGTGTGAAACAAAAACAAGTCTCAAAAGGAGATCTCTGTGTAGAAGAGTGTTTTGCTCTGTTGTAAGCATGCTGCACATAACACAAATGTTCATCCCAAAGCTTAGGATATTTGCTGCAATATCCTCTGAGTAACTGGATCACTGTCTTGTTAACTACTTCTGTCTAGCCATCGGTTTGTGGATGAAAAATTGTGCTTTTCTTCAATCAGGTGTCCATTAGCTCCCACATACTTGGAAAAAACTTCCCCACAAATCGGGTGTCTCGATCAGATACAATAAAAGTGGGTCATCCAAAATGAACCCATACATGTTCAAAGAACAGTTTTGCAGTTTGTTCAGTTGTAATCTGTTTATTACAAGGTATCAAAATACACATTTTGTTGAACCTATCCACAACCACATACATATAATCATGAACTTTCCTAGATTTAGGCAGTCCTCCAACAAAATCCATGGAAACACTTTCCCAAGGGTGAGAAGGAACTGGTAATGGAGTGTACAAGCCTAGTTTTCTATTGCTGGGCTTGCTTTTGGCACACATAGTACACCCTCTTACATATCTAGAAATTGCCTGATTCATTTTCGGCCAATAACAAAATCTTTACAGTTGTGCAACTTTTTTACTTACCCCAAAGTGACTTGATATCATAGAAGTGTGTGCTTCTCTAACTATATTTACTCTCTCAGTTTGTGGAATGCAGAGTTTCCCACAATGATACAAGAGTCGGTCCTTTAAATGATAATCCAATTCTTCTACCTTTTTGCCCTGACTCAAAGTTTCATATACATCTTTAAAATCCATATCTTGAGCATATTGTTCAATGTAGCTTTCATGTAGTACAGAATTATTCTTAAGTATAGTAGATGCATTTATAATGGGTCTAGACAACATGTCTGCAACTTTGTTATGTATGCCCTTTTTATATCTGATGGAAGGAAATCAAAGAAGGAAGAGGATGAAGAAATATTGTTTTTGGGCTAATTCTCTCTCACACATGTGAAGAAGAGAAGCTAGGGTTTGTTGCTTCAAGTTTGAATTCTCTATTTGTTGGAAGAGGATAAACTTTGTTGAAAAAAGGGTCTATTAGGTCGCCTACTAACCCTAGATAAGGAAGTAAGGAAAGTAAATTTGTTGGGAGGCCTTGGAAGGCTAATTTTTCTCACACACGTGGATGCAGAAGCAGTTGCAGGGGGCTGAAAATTCAGACTTGTAGTAAAGGCCAAAATTATGAAGTCGGGGGTCGAAGTTGTGCTACTGGAAGAGATTTGACGAAGTTTGACTTGGACAAGGGAAGAACATCATTCAGAAAGATTGGACTCGGTCTTGAAGGATATTGGTCTTGGTCTAGAGGTCTTGGAATTCGTCAATTGAAGAATCTATAAGAAGAGAAGAGATTTTGCGGGTTTTCCTCTCAAGTGGAGAGGTTTTGGCCTTGGCTTGAAGCCTACATTCTGTGTTCTTGTGTATTATTTTTCTACTTGTTTTGGTAGTTGTTTGATGATATTCAAACATAATAATAAGTAACGAAGCTAATAAAGTAAGAAAAAGTAAAAAGACATCACAAGAAGTTATCATAGAAAGAGAAATCATCTTATCTATATCAGAGCTAAGGTTGGCAGAGGGAATTATGAATATCTCTACTACATTGAATAAATTTCTAAAGAAGTGTTCAAAGGTGGCAATTCATCTCAAGAAAGGCATCAAAGAAGTATGGAATCTCCTATTTACTCAAAACGAGGAAGTGACTAAGTCAAAGGACAAAGGACTCTTCTCAACACTCACTGACATATTTCAAGTGAGAGCATTTGGGTGATCAATAATGAAGCATCAAGATACATGATCGGTCATCACAAGCAACTAAAAAAATTATCATAAGGAAAGTCTTCTTACTCCGTAGAGCTTACTAATAATAAGAGTTATCCTATGAGAGGAATTAGATCAACCTCAATAGAGATAGAGAATGCAGGTAATATGCATCTCAACAACATCTTATTTGTTCAAGGTCTACATAAGAACCTACTCTCCATTTCAAGTCTAGAAGATAAAGGTGATAAAGTGTCTTTCATTGATGGAAAAGTTGTAGTATGGGGTAAAAACTCAAGCATAGAAAATGCTAGAGTGATTTGGATTCATGAAGGAATACTTTAAAAGTTGTTGTCTCCTATTGCTCAAGATTTAGTTCACATTTAAATCATCCCATATGAAATTTGGCATAGAATATTTGGTCATATGCATTTCAAAATCCTTCCAACTCTAAATTATATAGTATATGGAATTCCCAAACTGAAATAAGATCACGAAGAAGTATGCAAGGATGTGCATTGGGTATGAACACCAAGAGACAATTCGGAAGTAGTGCTTCACGGTCAAACGAAATCTTGGATCTTATTCATTCCGATGTTGTGGTCCTATGACTCCTAAATCACTTGGAGGTCATCTATACTATGTCACATTTATAGATGACCATTCAAGGAAAACTTGGGTTTACCTAATGAAATCCAAGGATGAAGTATTTTTATCAAATTTAACGAATTCAAAGCTGAATTAGAGAATCTTATAGAAATAAGAATCAAGATATTAAGATCTAATAATGGATTAGAATACACATCTAAAGAAATTATAGCTTTCTGTAAGGAGTCTAGGATTAAGAGGGAGCTAATAGTCCCATACAATCCTGAACAAAATGGAGTTGCAAAATGAAAGAATCGATCCACTGAAGAAAGTGTAAAAGTAATGCTACATGATCAAGATTTACCGAAATTTTGTGAGGTGAAGCTATAAAGAAATTTGTATACATACAAAATCGAAGCCCACACGGATCACTAGATAACAAGACTCCCGAAGAAGTGTTCACTTAGAAGAAACCAACCGTAGATCATCTCCGAATTTTTGGTTGTGATGTCTATATTCATATACCTAAGGACAAAAGGAACAATTTGGATCCATCTAGAATGAAGGGAATGTTTGTGGGCTATAGTAGCTCTTCTATGTCCTATAGGATCTACATAAAGGAAGCACATTGAATAGAAGTCAGTCGAGATGTGATATTTGACGAACAAATTGCATTCAATAAATCAAAGAATCTCCCCATGGACTATGATGATGAAGATATTTTGGTATTTGAAGAAGAATTTACTAGGGAAGAAGAAGAAAACCATGAATATGATGGTCCCTGTGAACCTATACAACATGCAATAATCCTCGAAACTAGAAAAATACCTAACTAGTTGAAGTCTACACTTCTAGATGCAGAAGGTCATAGAGCAACTCAACGTACATTCAGGGAAAGAGCAAAGCCCAAACGATATTTTGGGTATGCATCCTACATGAAAAATATAATAGAAGTAGAGCCATCCACTTTTGAAGAAGTTTTCAATCACCAAGAATGGAAGGATGCCATGAATGAAGAATATCAATCTATAATGAAGAATGGAGTTTGGGAGATCATACCTAGGCTTGAAGACAAATTTGTGGTAACTTCCAAATGGCTCTACAAGATCAAAAATCCAGCAGATGGAAGTATTGATAAATATAAGGAAATATTTGTGGCTATGGGCTTCTCTCAACAGGGAGGCATCGACTATGAAGAGACATTTGCTCCAACAACAAGTTATAAAACTATTCGTTCATTGATCTCTTTGGCAGCATCGATGGGATGGAACATCCACAAAATGGATGTTAATATTACATTCATGAATGGAACAATTGATGAGGAAGTCTATATAAAACAACCCTTGGGATTTGAAGTTAAATACATAAATGCATGTCTATAAATTGAAGAAGGCATTACATGGCCTCAAGCAAGCACCAAGGACATGGTATGCTAGGATGGATGCATATCTACAAAGATTAGGCTTCAAAAAAAGTTATGTTGATCCAAACCTTTATATTAATTTTATGAATGGAGACATGGTAATCATTCTTATGTATGTGGATGATCTTCTCTTGACAGGTTTGGAAGGTCGCATGGAAGAATGTAAGCAGCAACTAGTAGCATAATTTGACATGAAGTATCTAGGGATGATGCACTACTATTTGGGACTGGAAGTCTAGCAAGGACATGATGAGATCTATCTAGGTAAAGGAAAGTTTGTGATCAATATGTTGAATAGGTTTAACATGATAGATTGCAAACCAATGAAAAACCCTATGATCACAAACTTAAAAAGACTAAGGAGTTGCAAATCGAGCCTGTTACACAACATTTTGTCACTCTCCCTGTACTCCCTATTCCATGATCCTAAAGGACTTCTAAAGTGAACCATACATTCTTTCCCATCTTGAAGAAACTCCCATCATATCCCTCTTCATGAGCAAAACAATTCCCTTTTGCATCATTTCCAAAGAATCTTCCTTTTACCCTAGTTTAAAAGACCGTCACTAATGACTCGTTTCCTCCTCGTGTCGATTTTCAGAGATTAAAACCAAGACTTTCGTCATACAGCACTACTGATCCTTTTCTCAGTCACATTGATCCTCTTTTGGCAAGTTTTTTAAATATGGAGCTAAAGCTTCCAGGTCTAGAAGCTTGGTAACAGAAGTCTGGTAAATGGTTGGGCTGGATGGAGCCGAGGAAGTCAGTTTGGGCTCCTTTCCCCTATTAAGATGGAACAAACCCAAGAGATAAGGCCTTCTCCCATGATAATAGGAACCATCTACCCTCCATCCAAGCTATATAAACCCCTCCTTTTACAAGCTAAACTAGTTTCAGTCTTCATATTTTTGGAGCTTGAATAATCAGCAAGACATCTATATCTTGTAGCTCTCTAGTTTATGTTTAATGGAGAATAGTGTGTTTGGTTTGGTTTGAGACTAAAGGGAAGAAGCCTTAAAACTTCCATTGTTGGGGATATCCATGAGATGCTAGCAGAAGTGTGGGAACCCAGATACGTCGGAGGAGACTAGCAACGTCAAGGCATTGGTTGTAATCTCTTTCTAAACTTACATGAATAAAACTATTGATTGATTTCCTACATTAAAGTGTTATCTTACATTTGATGGCTTAATTTTCCTTGACCTGTTAAGTAGGCTAAATGCAATTTGTATCCTATCATGTTTGTAAGGAAGAAGGATCATCACCAAGCGGAATAGTGTTCTAAGAGGTAGGCCCTCTTATTTGATTCTAGCTTAAGGAAGTTTTCCATAGATTGTTGTTTGTGGCTAGACCCACTCTCTTGGCCTAGAGGAATTGCTTGTGTCCACGCTGAGAATTTACCTACACCACAGAGCCATATGGATCCTTCCAAGTATAGACAATTGATTGGCTCACTGATGTACTTGGTGAATACTCCACTAGACATATGTTTTGAAATAAATGTTCCCATTCAATTCCAATTGGAGCCGAGGCATTATCATTAGATAGCAATAAAGCATATATTGAGATATCTGCAATGAACCATCCACTACTACCTAAAATGTGATAGAAGGAATGATGTCGACTTGATTGGATATATAGATTATGACTAGGAGGCAGTGAGCAAGATGAAAGGAGCACTACAGGAGGATGTTTTAGTTTGGGGTCATCCATGATATCATGGATGAGTAGAAAGCAAGAAATAGTTGCTTTGAGTAGTGTTGAGGCTGAATATATTGCAACTTGTGAAGTAAGCAAAAAAGTTGTCTAGTTTGGGAAGTTGTTATCTGACCTATTTGAAGGACCAATGAACCCTATAGTGATGATGATGATGATGATGATGATGATAGTGGTTAATGTCCACTGAGACCAAATTGGTCTATCGGACCTATAATTTTCTTAGTTTTTAATTGTCTGGCTCCTCGTCTTTCTTGGCGAGATTGACGTTGTAGCTTTCTTTTTTTTCTCTACGGTCTTCCAACTTCCTGTATCTTGCATCTCCTTCATCTCTTTTGGTTCTTGGGACATTGGTGTCTTAGCCTCACGATCTATTATGTTCGTCCTTCTGAAGATAGACGGAGAATAAGTTTGGTCCAGGAGATCTGCTTTGCTGTTAAATGAAGATTCATTTTGTGCGGCATCTAAATCCTCATAACTGTTGATGCTTGAGGGATTGTCAAGTTCACTTTTTTGTTGTTGGGCGAGGCTTTCTCCATGTTTTTCTCTAGAGTTGTTTCTTTCTTGTGATTCAGAGTTTTCTCTAGAGTATTCTTCTTTGATTACAGTGTAGTGTTCTTTTTGTGCTCCTTCCCACCATGTAGATCTGTGATGGTTTTTTCTAGCAAAATTTTTCTGGGAGGCTTTTTGGCAATTTTTGGCTAGATGGCCCGTCTCAAAGCAGGATCGACATCTGAAGAGGACACTTTTATAATTGAGTTTTTGGTTCCACACATAGTCTTTGCTTGTTAGGTTTATTTCAGCTGGGAATCTAACGTTGAAGTCCATTTCTACACAGATGCATGCATAGCTGGTTCTGGCATATTCCTCTATTTCTAGGCACCTGCAGTAAAATTTCCCAATTTCATTTCCAATGGCTTTTAGCGAGGAGAGCTTCCAGAGATGCAAGGGTAGGCTTGGCAATCTCACCCAAACTACTGTTGAGGTTATGACTGCTATTGAGGGATCAAATGATGGGTTCCACGGCTTCATGAATAGGCCTGAGTTTTCACAAAACCAAGGGCCGAAATCTAGAATACATTGTCTGCTTTCATGATTTTAAAAATCTACTATAAAGAAACCCCTAGCACACGGGTAGATATTAATTTCATCAGAAATGATAGGTTTCCATACCTCAGAGATCCAATTGTGGAGAGTTGTCAACCGTGGCCAAAAACCATTGAATCGGCAGATTAGGGCACTTTCAGAAAACTTCAAAGCCTCATCGAGTGAGGCCTGGACCACCTGGATAGTGGGAGTTGGGGCTTCACTGACGATATGGGCAGGAGCTTGCCCTTTAGAAGAGGACGGAACTGAGCCAACAACTATTTTCGCAAAGCTGGGAGCCATATTTTCCCGTAGAAAGCCGAAACCCAGCCGCAAAGAAATAAGGCAAAAGATTAGATCTAGATATAGCCGCAGAGGATTAGATCTAGAACGCAGCCGCAAAGAAGATTAGATCTAGATCTAGATCTAGCAACAGAAGATTGAATCTAGAACCCAACAGTTAAAAAAAAAAAAAAATCACCGACTTTCCCTTCATAAACCACTTGATCCGGAGATGCCCACGTAAAAAAAAGACTTGCTCACAGATCTATTTCCGTAGATCGGACTTAGAAAAGATCTAACGATTTAATTAGAGTGAAGAACTAAGAACCAGCCACAGACGGAAAAACGCAGCTTTTTACTATATATATATATATATATATATATATATATATATATATATATATATATATATATATATATATATATAATAACGCAGATCTGAGAACCGCAACCGCAAACGAAAGAACGCAGCTCATAAAAAATATAAAAATATAGGAACCACAGCCGCAGCTTAACGACATGCCTTCATAAACTTGTTTACCCGCAGCCGCAAACGGAAGAACCTCTCCCCAACGCAGACGGGAGAACCTCCCTGATACATTGTGATAACACCAATTATATACGATTGTCTAAAGACCCAATATTCCATGGAAAGACAAATCATATCAACAACACGTATCACTACATTCAGAAGCTAGTACAAGATGTTGTGTTGCAGCTACAATATATCTCCACCGATGAACAAGGAGTTGAAATATTGACAAAATATCTTCCTAATAAAAATATTATGTATTTGAGAAGAAAGCTTGGTTTGGATCATGTATCCTCCCTTGTTGAGAGGGAGAAGAAGGAACATCATTCTTGTCTTCACTTCAGAAGATGGAATGGAAGATTGGGTAAGCATTTGACATCCGGTGCTCTTTGAGGATGAGGCAGGGCATCCAGGATAAGAGTAGTCATGGACTAATATTATCTGAGGACTAGCTATCTGTTACACAATAATTTTTCACTCTCCCATAACTCCCCGTTCCTGATCTTGGAGAACCCTAGTAGTGACCACTGTGTTATACTTTCACTATGAAACCTATGCTCTTGCATCCCTTGAAGTTTGAAAAAAGTATTCCCCACTCCTTCAGAACATTTCCAAATAATCCTTCTTAAAACCCAGTTTTTAAGATCAACGCTCTTTCCCAGTGTCTCACCCACGACGATGGCAGAAGTTTACACTGTGACCTGCGCGGATCAACACTACTATTATCACAATACTCGCGTCGGTCTACTTCTAGAATTTTTTTTATAAAAGGAAACAGATTTTCACGTCTAGAAACTTCTAGTGGTGATGCGTTGGATGTTCGTTTAGTTGGATAAAGGTCGAGAGCTCCATATAAGGTTCTTTCCCCGTTAAAAGTGGACCTTCCCAAGGAGATAAGACCTTCTTCCCCCCTTGAGTGGATCTCATTCTTATCCTCCTCTCCCTATATAAACCACTTTCTCTTACCCATTTTGGTTACATATACAAAACCAACTACAAAATTCTGAATTCATTAGCTTTTGATAGAACAAGATTAGTCTTAAATGAGAAAAGACTAGTCTTTGGTAGCTAAGGCATGAGGAGAGAGAGTTAGAGATTGGAATCCATTTCATGTCAAGCTAGAGGAGGAAAAGAGTGTTGAAAAGGCATGTAGCAGGACTTGGATACTGCAAAGGAGATCTCCAACGTCAAGGCTTCGGTTGTATTTCTCTTTGAAGTTTATTTTAACACAACTAATGGTTTATTTCCTACAACGTGTGTTACACAGTAATTTGTCACCGTTTGTCATCGTCCCTGTTACCCCTCTCCTGCACCTTGGAGGACTCATTCCGGGACTTGTGGGAAGTGACAAGACTTGAAACCACTTGCATTATTCCCCTCTGAATATGAGCTTCACATGCCCTGAAGACATCTCCTACAGCTTGCCCACAAAAATAGCCCTTTTTACATTAGCGCAGGTTTCACTGTGTTCTCCCCGCGCCAATGGGGAAAATCCTATAAAAGGGGCGCGCTATTAGCGCTCTGTCCCAGACTCGCAATCGCGCCAACCTATTTGGGCAAAGTTTTTAACCAATCAACCTCCGAAAGTTCTCTCCAACTCATTCACCAACTGAATCTATGTTAAGTGAGGATGGTTTGGCTTCGAATCTCATTGAATGGGAAGTAGTTTGCCACCCTTCCATGGAAGTTTCCAAGTGATGAAGCCAAATCCATGATTGTTGTGATTCATCTTATCTCTTCCTCTTTCATCTATAAAATCTTGTCTCCATGCCTTGAGAAAGCTAGTTCTAGTGGTAGTGGTAATTATACTGGTGCTGAAAGGAAGATATCAAGAGATTAGAGTTGCAAGGGCCTTCTTTGTGTCCATAAGGCTTAACCTAAGTAAGGAGATCTTGTCACCAAAGAGAGAGAGGCTTGTCCCTCATCCCTTCAAGCTTTGCAAGACTTGTGTAGCTGAGCACCCAGCCAAAGGAGGACTTGACGTCAGGACGCTGGTTGTATTCTCCTTTGTTGATTATTAATAATAGATGACTATCATTGTGGTTCCATTCTCATTGTTGTAATGATTAATGTTGAATTATGTCCTTCCTGACTCATGTATAATTGCATATATTAGATTTCACGCTTGTGTTTGTGTTGTTCTCTTTGTGTGCAGGTGTCCATTCACGAGGATAGTGGAGGAGTGTGACCGGCCAAAGCAAAGGAGCGTGGGCGACGTCTCTTCTACGAACAAAAGCGTTGGAATCCAAGTAGGTACTCATCACCTACCTTTTATTTGCAATTAGGAACTTGTGTGATAGCATTGTTTGATTGTTGCTAGACCCGTTCTGGGCTAGTAGGGATCGCCTCTATCCGTAGAGGGGATTTACCTCTCCAACAATTTGGCGACTCCGCTGGGGAGTTTAGGTTGTTGCTTAATTTGTAAGCTTATATGGAGTCTGAAGCACGGCCAGATAGCCTTCGAAGCACTACTGCTTTGCATTAGTGAAGTAGATCAAAGCCGCTTCAGTCAATCTCTGGTTTGGTTTACGGACTGAACAATTTGGAGTTTGTCTTGCCTCTTTGGTTTTCTCTTATTTGCTTGCTTGGATAGCTTTTTGGATTGAATTTCTTGCTGCCTCTTGCTTCCTGACTTGCATAGATACTGTAAACCGAGCTTTAGACTACTTATTTTTCTTTTTAACTTGGCAAACTTTATTAGCGCGGTTTTTCCTTTGACAGTCGCGCTAGTGGCCCTTGTTGCTAACTGACAACCCACGCCAATCCCTATATAGCGCGAGTTACAGCCTGACAGTCGCGCCAGGCCTCTTAGCTTTTTGAGTTCGCTTGTTTGCCTGCCTTCTGAGCTTGGATTTGTATCTTACCACACCTTTTTCGATTACTGGAGTGTGTTTGATCCTTGTTTGACTGGTTCTTAACCTCCGTCCTTCGGGTGTTTACCTCTTTCTATCGATTTCACACCTTAACCCTAGGGCATCTAGTGGTCGTGTGTGTCGAGCCTTCTGTAGGAGTTTTGGGTTTCTTGATTGTCCAGTCGACTTTGCGATTGATTTTTGCACTTGTTTAGTGATTGTTGAAGTGTTTTTGGTTGATTTCCGAGTGACTTTCTTCTTTCTTGCTTGGATTTCATTTTAGCCTTGTTTGAGCTTAGATCACATAGCTCGCACAAGCCTTCGTTTTTCTTTTGGTTTGAAGAACTGTTTTGGTGTCTTGGGATTTCATTGTGTTCTCATTGAGTGAATTTGTCTCTTTTACTCAGTGTTATTGTCTTTCAAAATTCATTCTAGTGCATTGTGCCTTTGAAAAAGAAAACAAACAAATCTCTTTGCGTTCAATAGTTGATGGAATAGAACTTTTCATTGATTTGTATTCTTGAAAGAAAAAGTTTTATTTATTTTCCATTAGTTGCATTAGGGTGTTTGATTGATTGTGCTCATTTTGTTTGATTGAAAATTCTTAACCCTCTCGTAGTTAGTATTCATCGAACGGAATGGTATTCTTTGGCATATAGCTTGCATCTAGGCAATTGTGAAAGATCACATACGATAGGACCTAAAATCGAAACTTAACTAAAGATCAACCATAAAATAAACCGAAT
>APFE030620899.1:3529-13867 GCA_000404065.3 Pinus taeda | reverse complement strand
GATTTGTTGTTAATGAATTATTTCATGTACTCCTTGGTCTATATGATGAATATGCTTTGTTTTATGAAATATTCAAGTATTATGTAATCGTTTGACTGTTAGTGTATGCAGGTCTTAAAGTGAAGGAGGAGCTCATCTGGATCAGCAAGGCTGGACTGCTACAACAAGCGTTGGATTTGAGGTAGGATCGAACAACACTTGGTTTCTCATATAATGATGTATATTTAGAGAAGAATTGCTCTTGTTTGTCTTGTTTGTCACTAGAGAGTCTTAGACTCCTAGGGAGGTTAGGTTTGTCTGCAAAAATAACTCTTTCTGCATGACAATGGCACTAGAAAGATGTTGTCACTTTTTCTAGCACCACTAACACGAGTGCTTCAGGGGACCTAGAAAGGCTCCTAGAGACAACCTCTGGGTTGATTTTAGACTAGTGCCTAGGACATATTAGATAGAGGAGTGCATGGGAGATTTTGATTGGGGTTTCTATTACACTCCAATTGTTATGTAATAAAAATATCATAAGAGGGGCTTCATTCAATTGGCCTTCATTAAGGTAGACTCAAGCCACAACATGGATCCAAATGTGCGGGGTATATTAGGGAAATATCAAAGAGAAATGTCTTCTTCTAGTGGCTGACACACAACAATGAGACACCTTAATACTAAAGTTGTAAATATTGTGGAGAGGAGGAAAGGAAGGAGTGAAATATATGCGTAGGGTTGTAGACAAACAAAATCCTTAGCACAAATGTTCCAATAGAAATATGGAAGAGAGAGGAGGTGGAAATATAGAAACAACAAAGTAATTATTGGGGTTTCATGCCATGTATAACATGGGTACCTCTATCACCAAACGATCTGAGTAAGTTTGTGCTCATACAGGTACTGCAGGTTAATCTAATAACACAAGTAAATCTATAGTTACTGCAAGAACTATAGGCTATTGAATAACACAAGTAAATATGTAATACACACATGTATTCTTCTCTATTTAGAATCCACGGTAAATCCATGAATCAGGGAGAAACAAAGAATCTCATTACACTATTTTAGAGAAGGAAAAACATATTATGAAATGAGGTTACAGAAGGGATCTACTCAGAATCACCAAGGAGTTGCATTAATCCAATATGAGTCCAACATACAGTCCATACATTCAACACAACATCAGTCAAGTCCCCCCATGAATGAGCTAATAGAACCAAAGTGGTATCTTAGAATTCGTACCATGGGGGTGAGAAGTTTTGGAACCTTTTATTAATGTTTCTTCCCCCTATTTATAAGAAGAGGGGAAGCTTGGATTCTAGTTGCAAAATCTCTTCGCCAGAGTTCCAGCTGTCTCGACGTGTAAGGTTATGTTGCCCAAAATGATTACAATTGGGATTTGATGCCTTCTTGGAAATAAGGTGGAAATTTGAAAAATAATCAAAAGAAAGAGGAAAATGGAAAGATAATGGAGGAAGTGTCCCCTCTGTTGTTCCGGTGAATGGTCTATGGTCAAGCAATGTCTTAGTTGTGATGTGCTTTTCCTATTGCTTAGCCGGTTCCTATCACTTCTGCCTTAACTTCCTGAATATCTCATTCTCTAGAGTAGAGAGTGGGAATGGAGTGTGTCTAGGAATTTCTTTGCTGGGTATCAGAGTGGAGCTCCATACCAAGCCATTAAGTATTCCTAAGCCTCTCACACTGTCATTTAATTAGAACACTCATGCAATGAAGCTGTCAAATTCATTTATTCGGCCTATGTAGTCCTTGGTTTCTTGCTGCAAGGGCTTCTACAGGATTATCCCATCTTAGTGTTCCACTACCCTATGCTTTCATTCAATACCATAGCTGCCGACCCATCCACATTTAAAGATTTGTACCATGCTCTTAGGGCCTTGCTGTAATTAGGGCTTTTCCCTTTGAAACATTATGAAACAAAGCATTATGATGCCCCTCATCCCTCCTTTGGTTTAGCCCCTCTCTATGTTTCTACATAAAAGGACTAAGGGTTGTGACCTAGGGATTATCCCTAAGGATCTAGAGCCTTTAGACACTTGTCCAAGGGCCTTTTCCCTTTGTTTCATAATATCCTGCATATCAGTGATTGTAATGCTTTGCCTTTGATACCACCTCTTGACACCTTGTGATCACCGATCTACATGATTGGGCCCACCCAGGGTATCACAATCACAACATGAGAGAGGGAGAGACCCATCTGCATCTTTTCATAGTGTGGGCTGACTTTCCTGACATGAACTGCTTATAATATGTAACACATAAAATATCGCATCAGGGGAAGTTCTTGCATATCACAATCGCAAGTCGGAAGGGACTTTAGAGGAGGAGGAAATTTTTCTTTATGTAATTGTAGATTGTGGGATTGATGACATCATTAGTGACACATGTCACCTCCTTATTCATGACACATGTCACCCAGAAATACCCCCATAGGACCCTAAAAAATTCAAATCAGCGTGCCACGTGTCCTTCGTACTACCACATCATCTTTTTACTACCATGTCATGCTGATGTCAAGGGCCCGGTGGATTCTTAGGACCAATAGGATTCTACTACGGAGCACCCCTTGAGGAGAGAGAAAAGAGCCACCTTCCTCTAGTTTTGCAACTGATTTCCTTTGTAAAATTAAATTGGCCCCACCGTTGCTGTTAACACTATCGGCTTATTTCCCCAACAATTCCTTAAGAATGGCTCATTGGGCCTACCGATCGTTGATTTTCCAATATTCCAGGGTCTAATGCGTGGGATCATGGGACTACGATGTCATGGGATTGCAGGATGCGGATCTGTGGGATGCCAAATATGGTAAGACTGTGGGATGCCCGATATGGCTAGATTGTGGGATGTCGATATGGCATGACTGCGAGATGCCTAATATGTCGGGATTGTGGGATGTGAGACTACGAGATTCCAAATATGTTGGATACCCCATATGCAGGACCTTCCCACTGCCGATATCTGATTTATTGTGTCCAGGGCCCTCCAATTGCGATGAGCCTCCCTTAGTCTTTTCTCCTTGTTTTCTAGCTTTCAATAGGATCCCTTTAGTCTTCTCTAACCTCTGATACAGAAGTCCATTTTTAGGCTTCTATATACCATTGGAAAGCTTATCACGATCACTATGAAATGGAGAGGGACTTAGTAAACTCTGAGAGATTCTATGACTTGAGAAATGGTTTCAAACTTCACTTATTTTATGCACTCTTGGCAGCTAATAAATTTATAAAGCAGCGAGTGACCACATAAACCACTGATATTTTCAATTTGCTTGATGTATGGATCCATTTTTCATTAATATATATCTTTGCGCATCACTAAAATCAAAGTATCACATAATTTAAATTGAAACCATAGGGGATACCATGACTCCCCATCGATCTAGGTGTTTCTTAAACCTCCCCCCATTACCGAGAGGCATACTAAGACTCTCACCATTTAAGTCGAGAAGACGTCATTCAACCACCATTATTGGTCCTCCTTTATTGGTGCAACTTTGCTTGGAACTCCTCCAAGGCAAGGGGCACCCTTCACCACTCTTGAAGGATCCTTACATGCTACCCCCTTTGGGATGCACACACTTCTCCTCTAGACAACCCTTGAGATACCCATTAGGTTAATCCTCCCATGACATCCCCACAGAGGACTCCACTACACATAGCTGTGCATAATCGATTTTTTATGGTAGAAAATGCACAGATCCCGTTTTTAGCTTCTCTAAATCTCCCAGATTTAAGAAATATCACAAATGACTTGATCTAACATGGCTAAAATTGGATAGCCATGTCCACAAAGGTCCCTTCAGATATTCCAAAACTTAAGGGAAAGTAGGGAAAATACCCAGGGAACCATGTCATGACATTTCACCTATGGTCTTCATTTAACAATATCATAGAATATACTATTAGATTAAGGCTATTTCAATGCACCTTGATAGGGTCTACTACAAAGTATTATATATACCATCCCTATGCGTCTCAAGTAAACTTTAGCTCATTAGCTAAAGAATTCCTTACTTTCTTCCAACTCCCAATCACCATGATTTTGGGTTGGAGCTTCCAACCAATTTCAAGCAAATGCAGGCTACCTACACCTCTGACCATATCCATGAGTGGTAGAAATGTCGCACCCTATGCAAAACTTATTTTGAAGATAAAATCCTCATAGAGATTTTCTTGAGATCCCTCACCTACGAAATCTCAAAAAATGTGTAGAAAGCATTCCCGCAAACTGAGGAAGAATCCATCAGTAAATCTCAACAACTAGATCTAATCTACAACCAGTCAGGCTACATTTACCATGTACTCCTAGAAGCCTCGTGCTTGTAATCTTATCGAGAAGTAGCAGGCACATCCAATACTATTGACGAATTAACTGGGGCCCTATCCCAAAGACATCATAGCAGTAGCAGCCAATACCCTGCGTATCAAATGAATGGACTGTCTTATGATGTTGTGTCACCATTACAAAATACTGGGTATTATAATGGTCAACTCGCACCTATGCAGAATATAGGAAACATGCTTAACCAGTACCAACCCCCCTAAGGAGGCTCGTATCATCCCCCACAAGGAAATCAATACTCATCCTAGAGTACGGACAAAACATATGCTCCTTCGGAATAGTACATTAACCAGGGACAAGAGAACCAATATTCTCCTTTCCCGATGTTATCACTCAGGTTGTTCTCTACTTCATAAAGGGAATACGACCGAGGTAACCACTAACCAGTCTTTTAGTTACAGATCCTACCCTACCTGCAACCAGAGAGGGCTCTCTCTTTATAATTTAGCGTTATTGTGGGTGATTTTAGGCTAGTTATGGTGCACTGATTTTGTTTTAAGTTTGGCTAGTTGGTGAATTCAAACAGAGCTGGTATATAGATTACAGAGCAGCTTGAGCCATTGGGAAATGGAGTTCATGACTATATACTGCTGAAGAATGTCTTTGATGGAATAGTTTTGCTGCAAAGCCAGATAGGCATCTATGGAACAATCATTCAAGTTTGGGTGATGACGTTACGACATTAGTGAGTGAAAGGAAATTAAGAATCTTTCACTATGCTAATAAGGGGAGAAAGTGAGAATATATTTCAAGAGCAATTAAGAATTCCTAAGTAGTATTCACAGTGAGAGAATTAGTTTAAATATGAGCAATTAAGAATTCACATCCATGGCTAATTCTGAAGAAAACATATTTAGAAACAGATATTGAGCATAGGGTGTATCTAAACAAATCCTAAGCTATTCCTTTTCCATGTTGCTAAGAACATGAAAACATATATGAATATTTTTGCATAAATAGAAGAACAAACACAGTTCAGAGTAACTTATTGTTCCATTAAATGACATAGGAATCCTGTAGCATAACACAATCCTTCATTTCCACCTTCAGACAGTATAGGAACTAGGAACTTCAGCAGAAATTTATATTAGCAAAATGTCTGAGATATGCAATGCAGCTCTTCAGAGAGATTCACAACAACCGACCCCCAATACGCTCTATGGGAGGATATATATACAAAAATAGGAGATAAAATATCTTGATGATGAGTCATTTTACAATAAATTACATCACCCAATCTCTTACAAAAATAAATGAAAGAAATAACTACAACAATTAATATTGGTATGGCAGCTGTCTTTCTGTTAGACAAACTTTGACTTTTTGGATTAACCAAGTTGGATGTAGCTGCGTCTTTAATTTGCGTTTGCTGAGCTGAGTCACTGTGTTTGATGCTTTCTGTAGTTCTTGTGTATTTGATTCTTTGCTGACCTGTAATGTGACTGAGATCTGAAGATGACAAAAAAGGGATAATATACCTAAATCACCTGGGCAATACTTCCAGCATTTCTTGCCACCAATCAGCTGGAGGTAACTGATGTCTCCTTATCTTTACAAGTGTTTCATCTGCTTCAGTATATCTATAAAAATTTGGAGGCACTTCGAACAGATGATTAATTTCATGCTCAACAAAAAATAAATTCTCCAATTTATCATACAAAGATTGCCCAGAGGGAGGTCCTGCTACTTCTGTGGAGCTGGTGGATGCTGTGATCTGATTTTCAACATAATTATTGATCCTGGTGGTGTATTGCTCATAGGACAATAGTTTTCCATTACTAGTCACTAGGCTGGGCAATCCTCTATCTTGCAATGTTGTTATCTTGTCCTGAAATCATTTATTTCTACCTGCATATCCTGACATTTCCTTTCCAGAGTCTGTGTGAAATTTCTTAAGGTCAGCACTTTCTTTGCTGTTAGGATAGTGTCTGTTCGACTGCTAATATCTAGTGCTGCCAATTCTTCCTTGGTGTGAGTATTCAGGAAATGGATCATCTTGTTAGCCTGCTCAGGCATGATCCCCAATGCTGCTCTGGCCTTCTGAATTTCAATTTGAGCTATGCCTATTAATTCAATTTGCTCATGAATGGCCTGTATTGATCGCCATTGGTCATTGATTGATTGGCCAATTTTGGCCCACAATATCTTTTTAATCTCAGCCAGAGTTTTGTCTAGAAGCACTTCTTTTTCTAAGGCCTTTACTCTGGTCTCTAGGGCTCTTATTTCCCTTTGCTTCTCGGCCACTGTCATTTTAGACTTGTCATAATTGGCCTCTAATTTGGCCAATCTTTCTTTGGCCTCATTTATTTTTGTCACTTGAATTTCAAGTTCCTTGACAGCCTTCATCAAGTCATCCATACTCATATTAGATTATGGCGCTTCTGTTGCTTCCGTAGTTGATGTCATTGTTGTAGGTGCTGGAATAGCAGGAGGGGCTGTTGCTGCTTGTGTAGGAGGAGCAGGGCCAAGAGTTGTAGATGTTTGAGGGGGTTGGGAGGTTGACTCCCCTTGCTTGTCTTGTAATGCCTTTTCCAATTCTACTTCCATATGTAGTATTCTCGGATTCATCTTAAGAAGCAGATCCATTGTCTCATCAACCTATTTTTCCTGTGAAAGTTTTGATGTTTGAGGGTGAATGGTTGCAGGCAGCTTTGCCTGCTTTCTGAGTGCAGCAATGTCATCCTCCTTTTTCTTCATAAGGGTCTTGATACCCTTTGGATCTTTAGGATCATGTCCTTGATCAATAATTATGTCTTCCAAAGTTTTAATCCGATTGTCTTTAGTAGTGGAAGACATCCTTTCCAAATCTAATTGTGTATTTGTATTTTTCAGTGACTCTTTTAACTGATGGGCTAGCATGGCCCTGTCTCCAAGTGTGGCATACACCATTTCCCCTGTTTGCTTGTGCAGTTCAATTTGATCCATGGGATGTATGTCCTTGGAGAGGACCTCTAGATTTGTCTTTGTGTAGTCTGCAGATGATTTGGGTTTTGGAACATTAGGCTTAAAATGAGTCAAAATCATCTTGTCCCCCTTGATATCTTATGCTGCCATCAATATTTGTTGCTTGGAGGGTGTTGTCTTTAAGAATTGATCATAAAGTTGTACTTCAAGAGTTCATTTTGTGCCTTAATTTCCATAAAAGCGCCTTTGATACCAGCTGGTTGCTTGCCCTGCTGCCTGGAAGAGGACACTTTTGTACTTGCTGCATACATTGTTCCTGCTGAAATGAGCTGGTAGTAGTTTGCTGGCTGGATTCTCTTTCTCTGCTTTGGCTTTCTACCCTTTCTTAACTAATGTGTTCTTCAGTCTGCGGGTCAATTGTTGGCCTCTTGGCCTCTGGTTGTTGTGTTGACCCACTTGGAGGTGTGGGCTCCTCTCTATCTCATTTTTTGCCTCTTTCCTCATTGAGAGGAGTTTGTAAGACTGGAAGCTGTGATGTTTCATATTGCTTTAGAGGGGCTGGCCCTTGACTTTGATCTTTGGAAGTGCTAGGCTGCTGCTCTGTCTCTGTCTCCTACTGTGCATCCATCACTTCCTTTCCCTTTGTTGTAACTGTTGTTGTTGTAGATGCCTGTTGGACGGTCTGTGTGGCTGTAGCAGTGGATGTGCCTTCTCCGACTTGGTTTGGTAGCTTGAATGTCACCTGGTGAAAAGAATCCAAGTCAAGATTTTTTTCTAAATCTTTTATAGTTTGCTCCATTGTCTCTTCTTGAGTAAATTCCTCAACTATTGTCCCTGGCACCCATTCATCTTGGTTGGAAAAATGTTCAATTTGTGGATATGGACAATGCTTATAGGCTAACAACCTATATTTGACTCTTCTAGCATTGATAAAGCCATTAGGGTCATAAGGGACCCACCATAAACTCCTTTTTCATTTAAGCTGTTGCCCCAGTATTTGATCAGCCTCTTGCCAACCATCTTTCTTGTTCATGATGAAGGGGCCTAGACGGTCTTTGAATTTCAGGTTGGCTTTCTTCTTGGCACTATGAAAATGTGTAAGATCAGAATTGATGAGTTGCCTATAATATTCCAAGGCAAGAAATCTCATAGGCACATATCTTGGGAGCCTATAAGGACAAAGCTCACAACCATAGATCCTAATGACTGTATGATTTTGGTATAGATACCAATCACCTATTTTATAATTCTTGGATAGCTGCAATATTTTATGCATGTCACATGACAACCTAGAAGGAGGAGTTCTTTTCAAAAGGCATGTGACTGGATATACAAATTGGTCAATGAACTCACAGTAAGAATATGGAGAGTTCTGGACATGATGAAAAACTGAAGACCAAAAGATAACAGACCTCCTCTCACCCTGTGAATCCAGCTTCTTGATAGGGCATTGGAGCAATCTGTCTGATAGTACATGAACATGTGATAGATGTATGATGAATACTTAAATATTGCCTCCCTGTCCAGCTTTAGCAGTTGGTCATGTATTTTGTTGGCAATGAACTTGGCATAGTTGTATTTCATAGCAGGGGGCTTCCCAAGGCTATATGCAGACAAAAGGACCAACATTGTTTCATCAATATGTTCACTTGTTGAGAAACCCAGCACAAAGGATATCATGTCTACAAGCATCTTGCCTACCTCATTGAAATTACATACAGGAAAGGAGGTGGCCCAGTAGGTTGGCGGTTTGCTCTCATGAAAGTCTTGGCAATTGTAGCAATCTCAGTACTGGAGAGCTTGGAGCCTTCATCCAGCAGGTATTTTATGGAAAAAGGGAAGAGCAGTTGGGTCTGCTTGAAATTGAGCATCTAATTGATGGAATCAGGAGTAATGTGAAAAAGTATACTCCCAGATGGAGATTTGACAGCTCTGAGGCTCTGGTCATAATTATCAGCACAAAGGTGGATTATTTCAAGAAAAACATTCACAGAAGGCAAGAAATAGATGGGCAGATTTGACTCCCAGATGCCATACATGTCACTGTTGCTTAAGTTTCTATTCCTCAGCTGGCAGAAGGTCTGCAAGTGGTTCCTCTCTCCAACAAAATCCTGAATGAGGAAATCACTGTCTACTAAAGGCATAGCTTCAAGCTCCTTGTTAGGTGTATTGATAGGAGCTACATCTAGAGCTGATGGAGTGGCCATATTGAAATCTTTGCTAGATTAATACTTGAGCTCAAGATTAGTGAAAACAGTGAAGAATGCAAATTGAATTTATACTTGGGAGTGACTAGTCATGTTTGTTTTTATGGGAAAGGAAAAATTTCAGAGTTTCAATAGACTTATTTACTGGATTGATAAACTGTGGGGCAATCTGCAGAGAGAAACAGACTGTTTTTGAGCTAAGTAGCCGGAGCTTTGCAGAGGAAATTCTAGTGAGAAGGATCAATGTACAGTTTTATTGAATTTTTTCGGCAGCTCGGGTCTTAAAATCACTCTTTAACGGTGAATTTTGCAGAAGGGCGCTGGTTTACCGAGTTTTTTTGGAGCAGGAGCTTAACTAGGGAAATTTGGCAATATTTAAGTGCATAATTGGCCTAGTGGGCAGCTTGCAGAATTTTTTACAGGTAAATTGGAGAAAAATGGCAAAAACAGGGGTGAAAATAGGTGAACTATGGGCAAGTGCCTGGTTTTTGCAGCTCCGAGGACGTTAAGCTGGTGTAATGGTAAGAAATTGCCTTGAATTTGCAGGTGGTGGCAGCTCGAACGGTCAAATTCTGAGTTTAGTAGTAAATCGTCGTAAACAGCATGCACAGCGCTCCAGAAATAAGTCGTGAAAATTATATATAAACGGCCCTTTTTCTTGGTTTTATGCGAAATTGGGGCTTTTTGGCGCTTTTGGCGCTTTTCGGCGATGACATCAGCATGACATCATCGGTGGGTCCCGGGTACGGAAGGGTGACGTGGCAGCTAATGAGGATGACAACATGGCGGTGACACGGTGGCAGGGCATGGACGCGGGTGGATGACGTGGGGGCGACGTGGAGTAGCGGCGGGGGATGTGGGCGCTGACGTCATAGGTGACACG
>APFE030620895.1:655-17652 GCA_000404065.3 Pinus taeda | reverse complement strand
AAAGTCTTAATACTAGTCATAAGATTTGTTTACTCCAAGATTGTTATCAAATCTATTCAAACAGAGGTTAGAAAGCATAACATCTAAAGAGTATCAGTGGTTAAAGTGTATCAAGTAAAAGTCAGTGAAAGTTAAAACGAAGTTATAGAGCAGTCAAAGGTAAACAGTAAAAGTGAATACAAAAGGCAGTAAAATGGTAAAAAGAGATGATAATACTTTCACCAATATTGAGGTTTGTCTAAAGTGAAAGTAAAACAGTCAAAAGAGCAAGAAAGTAAAAAGATGAAAAAACATAACAAGAAGGAACATTTTTGCAGAAATTGCATATTTTAGTCATAGTTTTGCAGACAATATTGTAATCAATCCAAGATGAATTTTACACAAATGAAGGAGGTTTATGTTCTTAAGAGGGCCATATACAAAAAAATCTCTCACTTTTCTAACAACCATTATGGTTTTGGAAATATTAAATAATGTTGGAAAGCACTTTTTGCAGAAAATTTCATTTTAAGTCATCATTTTGCAGAGAGTATTTTGGCCAATCCGAAATACTACATACAAAACTGAAGGAGGTTTTTGTTCCTAAGATACCCATATACAAAAACCTATCTCATTTTTTTCACAGTGATTTTATAATGAGAGATACACGCGCATCTTTACAGGTCATTTTTCAGACTCTGTAAAACTCTGTTTAACACATTGTTTTACAGAGACTATTATGCATAGCTGGAGAGGAATTTTAGTAAAATGAAAGAGTTTCATCTCACCAACATATTGATCTACAATAACCTCTTTCACTTTTTTCATATCTATTACGGATTGAGAAATACAAAAATATCATTAGACCCCAAGTTTGCAGAATTGTTGGAGCAGATTGCACAAAGAAAGGAAACAGTTAGTGACTTGGATGCCTCATCATCAACTAAGAGTTGGATCAAATTCGAATTCTTCTCTTTGTCATCACCTATCCATACAAAATAGTGCTAAATATAGTTTGAGTGTCCTTTAATTAAGTTCTATTTATGTAAATAGTTGGAGAGATTTGTGAACCAATTTTGATATTTGTTTCAAGATATTTTAGTTTAGAATTGGTATAAATACTCCACTCTTGGAAACATTGGGGGATTCCATTACTTGGCTATAACATTGAAACTTCAGAATAAAAGCGCTTGGAAAAATTTTTCGTGGCTTGGCTGGATGAGGATTTAAAGCACAGGACTTGTTGCAGGATTCATGTGTTGGACAACAGTTCAATAAGTGTTTCTACCCTTTCTCTGAAATTTTATATCACTCGATAATATCATCATATCCATTTATGAATAATTCGCATAAGAGATTGGAACAGAATTTGCTTAGTTATGCTCTGTTTTTATATGTTATTATTCTTGATTTTTCTTCCAAATTAGTTATAAGCATGAATTCTTAAATGCTCTTGCTTTACTAATATTAAACACATAATACCATCATATCCATTCCTGAATAATTTGCATAAGAGATTGAAACAGAATTTGCTTAATTGTACTTTGTTTCCAAATGTTATTATTCTTGATGTTTTCCTCTAAATTAGTTATAAGCATGAATTCTTAAATGCTCTTGCTTTACTAATTTAAACATTGTTGGTTACTATAACAAAGGGTTCTTCATTGCTCTTTGTTTGTAGTCATTTCAGTTCTTTCTTTTGGACACGGTGAAAGACTCTTAGTTGCCTTTCATCCCTTCAAATTCATCCCATCCACTTTAAATTTTAAGGATTGTTCTCTGTCTAGCTATCTTGCCCTGTATACCATCTTGTGCTTAGAATAGAAATCCAGTAAAGCCATCCTTTGACTCCATAGCCCAATGGACTGAAAGCTCTCAATCTTGGCCTTAGTTTGATTCCACCATTTTCCCAAAACAAACTCTTGAATCTATAACTAGCCTAAAACCTTCCAAGAACAAAGATAAATCATAAAGAGAGAGCCCTCTCTGGATGCAGAGTGGCTAGATTCTACATCTAAAAGGTTGGTTTGTGGTTACCTCGGGTATACTTTCCTTTTACACAACTTCTAGGAAAACCTGAGTGATAACAAGTTGTTCAGTCATTGTGTGCTACTTATGCGATGTTGCGATATGCGACGTTGCATATCGGCCGTCGGAGGTTTCTTAAGTTTTTCATTTAAGAGCACTTCATAATAAATGCGATGCGATGAATTTTCACATCGCTTCTTCGTAGTTTATTATGCTCATAAGAAAACATTTCATTTTTTTCGATGCGATAAAGTTTTAAGGAATCAAATACAAAAATGTTCATAAAACTGTTTGTTTAGATTTTCATTTAAGGGTCCCCATTTGCTTGGTGTTATTGCTAATATCAAACAAAGAGGGGGGTTTTTGGTGGCCACAACAATGGAAATTCACTGGGAAGAACCAGTTATCTCTGCTTTTCTATTGAATTTTAACTTCCGAAACAGAAAAATTTTCATAGGTCTAAATTTTGTTATGGACAGATAGAGTACATAATGCCTTATCCTACCAATGATATTTTGTTTCAACCTTTTTCTATTCTAATAGTTTGCTTCCTCAAGCTTAGTCCTTGTATTTACACCAGCCACTACTTGGTCTTTAAAAGATAAAATAAGGTCATCTCTGTGTGCTGGCTTTTAAAAATATGCTCATTTGTCGTAGCTATAGCCTCTGCTGCCAGCAGGCATCCATAGCCTCGACAGGGTTACCTGTTACCCAGCAATGATCCTTTATCCTGCTTAAGGCTATCTACAACCTCTCAGAGAAAAAACCCATTTTGACACTTTTTCTTTTTTATTCTCTAAAGAACAATGTCTTGGTTTGGTGGCCAAATTATGACACAGTCATTCACTTTATTTACACTTTTGCTGAACAAGCTGGCTCGTGATGAGACCCCTTGTCTTTTGATTGCAACAATCTTAAGTCGTTGCCCTGTTTTGGTGGACAGTATTGGCAAAGTCAGTAAGTTATAATATCTGTGATCATGATAAGTTGGCTCGTGATGAGACCTCTTATTCTTTGAGATATAGTGTTTTCTCGGATTGTTTCTCTGAATGCTGCGATTTTCTTTAGCAGGGAGGAAACCATTGTTTTTCCTTAAGAAAGCTCTGGAAGACAATAGTAGAGTTTGAAAACATCAGTTTTACAGAGAATACTTATATTATTATTGATACCTTTCATTGTGCTGATATAAAACAATTTTTTGCCAAAGGTTGCTTTCATCAAATTCTTTGAGGTTGAAACTAGTATCATATCTAGGCTAAAGTTAACTCTATCCGTCAATAATAAAGATCAGATTTTTCGAAATTTTTTACTATTTGTACAAGCAAAAATCAAAATCTGATAGAGAATTGGTGTCTTTTTGCGTGAACTCCTGTAGTAACCATCTACAACTGGTTTTATTTATAAGAAAGAAGAAAAAACGAAAAGCTATCCTACAAAAAATAGAAGGGTAATCTTCTATGGAAAATATATTTTCAGGATCTGTCCATTAACAGGCAAAGAATCCTTTCTACCTGCTAAATCCTGCAACATGAACGTTGATGGGCCTATGACTTGTACAATCTGAAAAGGACCAAGCCACATTTTCTGGAATTTTGTATGTTTGCCCTTCTCTTCATGAGCCTTATCCCATTTCAAAACTAGATCTCCCATCTGAAAAAAAATTCTGGTCATTATGCTTGAATCAAAAGAGGATTTTATTAGTGCTTGGTGATGGGAATGGGTTTTATTAGCTTGTTCTCGTTGTTCTTATAATTTAATTATTTCCATTTGTCTTAATTGAAAGGAGGAAGTAGATACTTCATCGATGTATTGTACTAAAGACAAGGAGGGGATCATTAAGTGAGTTGGAAGAACCACTTCCTTCCCATAAACTAAATTAAAGGGAGAAGTGTCGATTGAAGCTTTCTTCGTTATCCTATCTTGCCATAAAGCATTTACCAAAGTTTTGTGCCAATTCTTTTGGTTCTGGTCAACTGTTCTTTTAATAATCCTGATTAGGTTTTTATTTGTTGACTCAACTAATCCATTTCCTTGCGGATAGTAGTTGGCTGAATATTTTAGTTTGAACCCTCTTTTAAGTGCGAACTTAGTCATTGCATTCCCAGAAAAGTATGAGGCATTATCAAACATCAAAGCCGTCGGCAATCCAAACCTAGTGATTATAAATTGATCTATGAATTCAATGATGTTTTCAGAATTAGCTGTCTTGAGAGGAATTGCTTCTACCCATTTAGTAAAATAATCTGTTGCCATGAGGATATACCTATGTTGTTTAGAAGAGTGAGGAATAATCTCACCTATTATGTCTAAGCCCCACTGACTGAACAATTGTTCGATGTTTACCGGCTGTAGTGGCATGGATGGTTTCTTTTGTCTCCCTACAGTAGTTTGGCAGACTTGGCATTTCCTCACGTAATTGTGTGAGTCTTTGAACAGTGTGGGCCAATAATAACCTGCACATAAGATCTTATGTGGAGTAGCATTTCCAGCATAGTGTCCGCCCGCGGGTCCATCATGGAGTTCCTGCAAAAACTTTTCGGCTTCATTTTTCTCAAGACACCTAAGAAGCACAGAATCATAATTCTTTTTAAACAGAACATCATTTACGAGATGATATTGTTTAGCTTTTAATCTCAGAGCTCTTTTCTTGGTGTGATCCAGGTGTGCTGGAGCATAACCGTTCTTAAGATAATAAATGGTGTCAGCATATAATGATTATGTATCGTTTAGGCTTACCTCATACATTTGTACCTCTTCAGATGAATTTTGAGGAATTTGCGATGCTCCAGCCAACATTTTGCAGAAGCCTTGACCTCTTATGATGCTTGCTGGTTTGATCTCAAGGTCGTATTCTTGTAAAGCAGTGATCCAATTTGCTCCTTTTTCACCCACATCTTTTTGTATTAGAAGATTTCTTATCGCTGGAAACGGTACTATGACTTTGGTATGGGTTTTAAGTAAGAAAGGTCTGAAGTATTTGATTGCTTTGAAAACAGCATATGCCTTTTTCTCCACGTCTGAATAGTTAAGTTCAACACCTTGTAGGTTTGAGCTAAAAAATGCGATTGGAGCTTCCGCTTTCTCTTGATTCGCTTGAGTTAGAATCACGGCATATGATTTCTCTGAGGAGAATGTGTATAAGGTAAAAGATTCTGAAAAATTTGGGGTTGCTAAAGATGGAGCATTAATGATAGCTTGTTTGATCAGTTTGAATGCTTCATGATCATCTTGGCCCCATTTGAAATTTGAATTCTGTTTTATCATGGTTTGCAAAGGAGAAACAATTCGTGAAAAATCTGAGACAAATCTTTTCACAAAATTGATTTGACCAAGAAAAGATTGCATGGCCTTTTTATTATGAGGTAGGGATATTTTAGAAATTTCTTTGATTCTATCAGGCTCAATGTGAATACTAGATTTTGATACTATGAATCCTAGAAGTTTTCCTTCATTTAATGCGAAAAAAGATTTCTTTGGGTTAAGTGAAATCCCATACCTTAAACATCGTTGAAAGATTTGTTTCAAGTATTTGATATGGTCGCTTCACTTCTTGGAGTACACTGTTATATCATCCAAATAAATTACCACAGATTTATTGACTAAACCCTTGAACGCGATGTCCATGGCTCTTTGAAATGTAGCGCCGGCATTGATCAAACCAAATGGCAACTTCCGATATGCGTAGGTGCCCCATTTAGTTCAGAACGTAGTTTTTAACTGATCATTGGGATGTACCAGCACTTGATTGTATCCTGAAAATCCATCCAAAAAAGACATTAGTTCTGAGCCTGCTACTGCCTGTAATATCTGCTCCATAGGAGGGAGGGGAAAAGTGTCTTTTTGACAGGCTTTGTTGAGATTCCGAAAATCGATGCAGATTCTAATATCTCCGCTTTTCTTTCTAACGGGTACCATGTTGGAGACCCATTTGGAATGTCTGACGGGGAAAATTATTCTGGCTTTTAATAACTTATTCAGCTCAGTTATTATTTGGTTTTCTAAATTGGGGTGGATTTTTCTGAGTTTCTGTTGGACAGGTTTTTCGTTGTCAATCATAGGGATAGTATGTTGGATAATAGAAGTGTCGTATGTCTTCAGCTCATCGTAATTCCAGGAAAAAACATTTTTGTATTGTCTCAAAAGACGAATATATGCTAGTTTTTCTTTAGGGGCTAGGCCGTGGCCTAGGTTAACATTTTGTGGTTTATCATCGATTCCCAAGTTTACTAATTCATAATTCAGAGTTGAACTATAGAGCTTGGAATTAGTAGACCTTTTAAATCGACTTTTCAAGTCGTACAAGTATTCTAACTTAACCACCGATTTAGGTATAGCATTATCAGTGCTATTTTGTTGTATTTTTCGATCGTGATGGTCTTCATCAATTATTTGATTGGAGTAGGATCCTTCAAAAGTGACGAAATTTACAATATCAAGATCGTCATTGAATGCTCTCCAGTTTGTAATCTTGTCAGGGATGGATGGTCTAAAGATTAATTCTATTGAGAATCTATCTGGACTAAAATCTTCAGAGGGAATGAGTCTAGAGGCTACGTTGGCTAAAAGGTCTGCGCTCGCGTTTTGAATTCTTGGGATTGACGAAATATTGAATGCTATAAAATGCTCAGTCAGATCCTGTACTAGAGATTGATAGTGTTTCAAATGACTTGATAGGCAATGTATGGTGCTACGTACTTGTTTAACGACAATCTCAGAGTCTCCGAAGACTTGAAGATATTTGACGTTCAACCCGATCGCTTTGTATAGGCCTTGCACCAAGGCCTCATATTCCGCTGTATTGTTTGTGCAATCGAATTCCAGTATGCATGTAAGCATGGTCTTATCTCCATCTAGATTGATCGGAACGCATCCTGCTCCTGCTCCTTCGTTAGATTTAGAGCCATCAAAATATAATTTCCAAAACAAAGATGTATTTATAGGTTTATCTACAAAATTAACACACTTCGAATTATCAGTTTGTGAAAAATTTTCGACTTGGGACAAAACTGAATTTTCTAAGTAAGGTGATGTATGAGCATTGAAATTGTTGAGGAAAGAATCTACCGAGTAATTGCCTATGATGCTACTGTTATATGATATTGCTTCATTTTCCCCCTCCAATTCTGTTACTATGTACTTCTGGTGTAACTCTCGTTCAACCTTTATTTGGTTTGGTTTACCATTTTAGGGTAACCACATGTGCGACCAGTCGGTTGAGAAGTATCCATGGAGTTTTTCGGACCAATCCCTGCTAAGAATTAAGCCATAGAATTCTGGGATATCAGCTACTAGAATGTCGATAACCTGACATACCTTCGAGTTAGACGACAATATTATGGTGACTTGATTAAGTTCACCAATCACTCCAACTTGAGATCAATCAAGCTGAACTATGCGCACTGCAGATTTTTGTGGTTGAACATTCAACTTGGCACATATTGATCTGGGTAAAATATTTGTTAAAGCTCCAGAATCTACCAAACAATTGTGCACATTTTTATTGAAAATTTCATAAGTGAGAAGAAAAGGGGGAGTGTGAGATCTCGATCTCCCTCCAATCAATGCGATGTCATTTGGATCAATCTTATTGGTCATGTTGGTTGGAGGTCTTCCCATGTTGTGGGAAGCTACAGCTGTAGGCAAAGATGTAGTAGGCACGGCATGTAAATCTTTCATCATTATCTTCTGTTGATGTTTCAATTTGCTCAATTCATAAAGAGTGATATTAGCCCTAGTCTTTTTCATGTCATCAATAATATTGTAGTCCATTTCATCCGACACTATTAGTGTTCTTGATGGAGGTGCTTGATTTGGTTGGACTGGGCTAGATTGAGTCGCTTTAGCAGTCGTTTTCTTTGTTGCGACTTTTTCTTTTGCAGTAGGGCTTGCGCCCTTCTGCTTAGGGGTAGTTTGGGGAGGATCAAGTTGATTTTTGCTTCGTGTGCTAACCGGAAATTCTTCTTGATCTTCTTCTTGTGGGAGGATGAAATCCCACATTCCTTGTAGTTCCACAACTTCTTCATCATCAGTCTGCCCTTCAGTGGTACTATCTTCTTCTTCCTCTTCTTCGGATTCGACATTTGAGATAGCGTTGGGTGGTTTCGCATCCATTGAGGGGCCTCTTTTAAAAGCTCTGTAGGGCTTTTTGGAAGAAGTTTCTGTCACTTGTTTTTTTATGTCAATCATCTCATTGGACATGGTCTTTAATACTTTTTGCAATCCTTCCAAATCGAACGGATCTTTCGTCTGTTTCTTCTTGGGGTCTTCCTTGAAGGTGACCTTTTTAGATTTGCGTTCCTCTATCGCAGATCTCTTTTCCAGGGCTATTACGCGTTTCTCTACTGCTATTGCCTCTATCAGGTTTTCAACTAAAGTTGTTTTATTTTCCCTATCAATGAAGATTGCTAAGTTTGACGGTAAGGCAGTAATATACCATTCGCATCGTACTTATTCGCTAGGTTGGGAAGCAGTGGGGATTTTGTTGAGGATTTTATTGAACCGTAAATTGAAATATTTGATGGTTTCTGTAGCCTCGGATTTAAGATTGGATAAGTCACTGATTAACGTTGTCGTTGATCTGTCATCACCAAACTTGGTGAGGAATTGATTTTGAAAGATGTCCCAACTTGTGATAGACCCGGAGGGTAATGAAAAGTACCATGACCCGACTGTTCCTTGCATTGTATAGGGAAAACGCCGGACAACAACATCCTCGTTGGTAACCCCGTTGAGATTGACGGAAAGCATAAAATTGTTAATGTGTTCTTCAGCTAGCATGCCTGCTTCTAGATTGAATTTGGATAGCCATTTCTCAAGATGGGTTGGTATTTGGCTCAGAGGTGGAGGCATTAAAACTGCTCCAGGTTTGTTCCATGGAGACTGGGCCATTGTTGATGTGCTAGTAATCGAAAGTGCAGAGGGTGATCTCTGAGGCTGGGAAGATGAAGATGTTATGATCTTAGATGATTGAAGCAGAGGCGTTGTGGAAGGTGGATGAGTGGTTTGGAATGAAGATGTGGGTGGCTGACTTCGCGGTGAGGGAGTTGAAATGGACGATGTAGATGAAAGAGTCTCACTGTCAGACTGCTGTGGTGTTTTCCTTTCTCTTTTCCTGGTGGGGAGAGGGAATTCAGTTGGCTGGATGTCAAATTTTTCGCTCTTTAACCTGGTCAGGGGATGAGCAGGATTGTACTGCGAAGTCACGCTTCTTTGAGATTTATCAGACCCCAGTGTAAAAACAGAAAATCCCTGGAGTTTGTGAATTAGAGTTTGAACTTCAGGGGGTTCAATGGTAGATTGGTCTGAAATATTAGGGTATGTAGCAGCGGTTAATACTCGACCGACTTCTGACTCTAGATTTAAACGTACTGGGGAAGTCAGGGGAGTTGATGAGCGTGATTTACTCTCAGAATGGTATTTAGATTTTGATTTAGGTGCCATTCATAGTTCAGGCCCTCCTTCTAGCGCCAAATATGTTGAAGCCCCGAAAATCGGGTCGAAAACAAGGGGGATACCCGCCCGGTCCGGACCTTGGTTGGCAGCTCCTTATCCGTTTGGTATAGCGTGTCCGACTGGGGATAATGGGACCAGTTTCCAAATCTAAGGGTGTGTGTGTGTGTAGAGTTGGATAATGCTGATCTAAGAGTACTTTAAAGCTAATTTAATTCAGATTCTTGAACTAACTCTATGCTATTGTAATTTAATGAGAAACAACACATCTAATCTACGCTAACCTGGGATGTATATCTTCTATTATGTGATCTAAAGAGATTTCAAACAATAACTGGTAATAAATATCATTCAGCTATCATAAGAATAGAAATCAATTGAGGTAAACCACTTTGCATAAGAAGTTAGGCAAAACAGTTGTGAACAGCATATCGCATAATAAGTTATTCATATATCAGACATAAATAAATGACTCCACCGTACAGAAGTGCCAAATGGTAACTCATACATTCATGCAATAACATATAAACAACTGAAAACTGTAAATCACTTCAAGAATATAAGCAGAAATGGCCAAGAGATAAAAGTACCATTTATGACTAATCCTACTCATAAACTTCAAGCAAAAACGATTTATCTCTACTTGTTCTAACTTCTACTAAGAGTACAAAAGTGCAACATCAGTAGCAGACATCAAATGCAAACATTAATAAATCTCGATCCATCCATTCATCAAAACCTCCTCTGAGGGTGCAGAAGTGCATGTTCCGAGGACAAGTTTTTTGACAAACTCTGGACCCTTCTCTAAATGCATGAGAAGGGTTTAAATACTGCTAACTAATTAACTTAATTACATAAATTTAGGATACGATTTTTTAAATGACCTCCCTTCTGATAAAGCAAAACTATTTCTAAAAATTGAAGCTAATTCTAAACTATTTCTGTATTTGCTCTTTAGTGCTGTAAGCACGTAACATTCGCCATGGGAAGAGTCGGCTGGTTGCCTTCCGTTTTCGTTTGAACTATGAAAATAGAAATAACAAGCGCTGGCACCTCTTTCTGGTAAACTAAAAGATATTTTCGAGAATCTTCCTCTTGCTGGGTGTATTCACTGTGTGTATACTTGGTAATGACCCAAATTTCTCTTAAACTGGTTCTGCTTTTGCTATTTTGATTTCCGGCCTTGCGAATGACTGAAAAAGTTAGAGACTTAACTCTCCCAACAATTTTCTGCATTGAAAACTGCCTATGTTCTTCATTCCAGGCTTTTCTGGAGTGTAAGCTTCAGGGTTTTTTGTAAACATGCTGCTTTTGTGCGTCTTTGAATCTGAGCTTTAGGTGGCCTGTTGACATCAGGATCTGTTGAGTGATACTCTGGAGTCCGTGATCTTGTCGCATGTGGCATCCGTTTCTGAAGGGATTTCTTCTCTGTTCTCTGAGCATTGACGCTTTCCCCTTTTCCTTAGATGTTTCCTGCACATTGCTTCATGTTATTTCCTGTCTTACAGTTTATGCAAAGGAAAAGAGTAATGGTAATAAAGATTGACATGAAAGCTTTAAGTTCTTATGAATGCATAATTATGACACTCATGGAGAACTGACTCTTCGAAAAACACAAAATTGTCCTTGCTGAATAATTTGGCGTACAATCATTAATTTCTCTTAAGGCGCGCGCTCAATTTTGGTTAACGGACAGCTTTCCTTGAATACTGTGCTGAGGAAAATTCGCGATGGGTGATTTCTGCGACTCGCATCGCAGCATCGCGGGTCGCATCGTTAAGATGTGTTATCGCAGAAATTATGATCGCGAATTTTCGCAAATCGCATTTATCGCAGATCGCAGTATCGCAGATCGCATCATCGCAGATCGCAGTATCGTTCAGTCATTGTGTGCTACTTATGCGATGTTGCGATATGCGACGTCGCATATCGGCCGTCGGAGATTTCTTAAGTTTTTTCATTTAAGAGCGTTTCATAATGAATGCGATGCGATGAATTTCGCATCGCTTCTTCATAGTCTACTGTGCTCATAAGAAAAACGTTTCATTCTTTTGTTGCGATAAAGTTTTAAGGAGCTAAATACAAAAAAAAATTATCAAATGTTTATTTGGATTTTCTATTAAGGGTCCCCATTTTCTTGGTGTTATTGCTAATATCAAACAAAGAGGGGGGTTGTTGGTGGCCACAACAGGTTGGGATTGCAAAAATCTACGCATAGGCGTATGTCCCGAAACCTATTTTTCACAGGGACTAAGTTAGGTACCCACGTTGAATGTCGCACCTTGTACATGATCCGAGCATCCAACAGTTTTCTCAATTCCTTTTGTATGAGGGGCTCAAGTGTTGGATGAACTTTTCTTAATTTCTACTTAAAAGGCTTGGCCCCTTCCTTGATTGGTATCACATGCTGGATTATTTGTGTGTCATATGTCTTGAGATCATCAGACATCCATGCAAAGACATCAAGGTACTGCTTGAATAGGAAAATAAAGGCTTGCCACTCTTGTGGTGTGCAGCAATTATCGAGATTAACATACTTCATATCTTTCTTAGTTCCTAAATTTATTTTCTCATGCAACAATGTAGTACTCTAGGTCTTGGAATTCACAGGTTCCTGGAAGCGGTTCTACAGATCATACAACTTTTCCAGTGATACCACACCCTTAGGGATGAGGTTGCCTTTTCTTGCACTAGTTGTGTACTACAGTGTCTACTCGTGCTCATCCTCATCAATTCTTGTGTCTTTGAATACGTCAACGTGGGCCATAAAGTACAGTATCTGTTGGTCGTCATAAAAAACACATAAGCTAGTTATATTATCTGGGACAGATGGTTTATATAAAAATTTAGTAGAGAAGTCATCCCTTAAAGGTAACACCCTAGCAATTGCATTTGCTAAGGCATCGCAGATGCATTTCACATTCTTGGTAATGAAATAATATTAAACGCTTGCAAGTGAGAGATGAGTCGTCATACCTCTTATTGATAACTCGTAAGACGGGGTGACACACAATGTATAGTGTTACAGACCTAATATACGACAATTTCAAAGTCACCTACCACTTTCAAGACAACAACATTGAGGCCAATGGATTTCTGTAATCCCAAGACGAGTGTTGCATACTCTGTAGTGTTGTTCATGCACTCAAATTCCAAGTGACTAGATATTAAATGTTTTCTCTGCAACAGATCTATTAAAACACAACCAGCTCAAGAGCCCTCCTGTGTCTTGGATCCATCAAAGTACATTGTCCACATATCATGTGTACAAGGAGTGCTTACTGCACTAGTATTACTACTGCTACTACTACTACTACTAGTTGTACAAAGTTCATTATCTCCAGTTGGACATGGAAGGAGGTCCAATTGTGTGTTTGCTAGGACTAGGGATGGCTCTGCAAGATAACATCCCAACTGTGTTTCCATAAAACAATTGCCAAAAACAAGTTTTGTGAAATCCAACTGTTCATTGTGCCCATTCAAGGGAGTTACTGTGTGCTTCATGTATCTCTCTAACTCTAGCCGAATCTAATTATTCTTGCCTCTGTACAAAGGCCATAATTGTGACCAGTCTATGGTGAAGTATCCTTGCAGCTTGCTTGACCAATCTCTGCTCAGAAATACCTTGTATGCTTCTGAAATGTCCACAATTACAATGTTGATGCATTGATGAATTCGTTCGTCAGTTGATAACCAGATGATGACATCCTTGAGTTCACCTATTGTTGGAACACAAGTCTTGTCTAGTTGAATGATATGTGCATCTGTCCTATCCCATTGAGCATTAATCTTCTTGGCCACGTATAGTGGCATGACATTTACCGATGCATTGGAATCAACCAAGCAATTACATACATTGAAGTTAAATATTTCAAACGTTAACAAGAATGGTGGGCATAGTGTGTTTTCCTCCAAGCGGAGTGCATTAAGTATAGATGTGAGAGTGTCAAGAGACTTACTATATCCCTTGTCTGAAGAGGTAGCATTACCGGTAGAAGTTTGCCCAAGTGACCGAAGAAGGATGTCTCATTGGCTCATGATCTTGGTAAGTTCAAACAAGGAGATGTTTGCATGAACCTTCTTCGTATCGTCTGTAATATTGTAATCTACAGTGAGAAGACTGATCGAGGTGTCTGGGGGTGGAACTAGGTCTATGGTTTTCGGTGGAATGGTTTTATCTTTACTACTAGCGGAAACACTTTTCATTCGAACTATTTTCCTCGGCTTGTTGTGAGTGTTTTGTGCTGAGTTAGCAAGAGGACTTAGTTTTCTTAACAAATTTTCTTTGAATTTTTGTTTTGGCACCTCAATCACAATGGTTGGCCTTTGACTTCTCAAGTTGTATTGGTTACTCATCTTCTGGGAGGGACCAACATTCGAAGGTTCCTTATCGGAAGTACTTTTATGGGCTGCGAGAACACAATGATACATGTTTACTTCATGCCCAGTGCTTGCAGCTTCATTTACTGCAACAACTTCTTCCTCCTCTTGATCAGGCTCAGCATAATCCTCAACCATGACTATGTCCACAAACTGCGTAGCAATTTTGCTTGTGAGCTGGTTCCACTATGGGCGCGTCTTTTCTAAATGATGAAACGTGCAGTATGAGTCCATGCCAATTTTTTCAATGTTCAACACCACATTGGAACTCTGCGTAAATTTTGTTTGCTAATTGTTGCTATTATCGAAAGTTGCATTCCTTCTAGACATGAACTTGGGGGTCTGCTGCTCACAGTAGTCTCGCTTATCCTTTGTTTAAGTTCAACCATTTAGGTGGTTAGGGACTTGACAAGATGAGTAAAGATTTCAAGATCATTTTGTTCTTTTTCCTTAGCCTTTCTCATAGACGCTTGAGACCTCTTACCTATGTCTTTGGAGTCCTTTGTGGGTTCATCATCTCTGATGACTCCAATAACGCATAGGTCTTTCTCTATGACAATAGCCTCTTCATAGATTTTTGTTAACGTTGGTCTCGAAATTCGCTTTACAAATTGCGTAATACTTGTTGGAAAGGCAAAAGTATAGTAGTCAATGGTGATGTAGATTTTCTTGTAGATTCACTAACTTGTGTAATTTCCTAAAACACAAGACAAGAATCTACTCTACCTTCAAAAATCAAAAACCAATGATCGATGAAAACAATAATCAGCAAGAGGAAGATAATCAATGGCACATAACACAATATTTGGGGAAAGCCACATATCAAAACCGCTACTACATATATTGCAGTAATCAGAAATCCAAGATGAAAATACAATGCTTGTTCTCACTAAAACAATTCCTGCACAAGTATGATCAACTCTCTACTCACAAGCTAGCTTAGGCCAAACCTTAACCTATTATGTTTCTCTCCAAGCCCCTATTTCCTTGCGCAATTCCTAGAGGAATTAGCCTCTATTTAATGAGAAAATGCTTCTTCCATAACTACGCAGTCCAAACCAAGGTCCTCAACTGATTGCATGCACCATTTGTACAACCTGGAAAAATATACAATTGATAGTACAATGTCCCTACACTCTAATCTTAACTAGGTATTCCTCTTAACTGACATGCATGAGTTATTCTTGATTGAATCTCCAATTAGTTAGAGTAGAATTGAGGATTCACCAGTGCACCAACTCACTACTAGACCTCTACTAGTTCCTCCAATAGTTAGAACTAGTTTAACTGACTATAACTCACACAAACTGAGTTATCTAATTACAACTCAAAAAAACTCAATATGGACCCCTAAAAGTTAGGGATCACACTCATTCAGATAAACTTCCAATCCAGGTGGATATTGTTGGCCACCCGCCAAGTCCACTTGGACCCCCACCATTGTTTCTTTCAGCTTTTCAGTTTCCTTAATTGTAGCACAATTTACTATTTTTAGCAGTTTTTTGGGTCCTAAACTTATAGAGCTATTTTGAGGCCCTAAACAATGTTTTTTAAGAAAATTGGGAGCAACATGGGTTCGTGGAATATTGTTGCTCTTCCCAAAGTTGTATTTCTCGAATAGATCTTTCTAAGGAGATATTGTGCACGTCAAACGGAGATCGTATGCCAAAGTGACGACCCCAGGAAGTTGATGTACCAATTTACCCAAACGAGGCCCACAATTTGGCGTTTCATCTGTTAGGGTTAGGTTTTTGGATGTTCAGGGAAAAATATTACAAGTTTCTATGAGAAAAATATTACAAATTAATTCACAATTTAATTCAAGGACAAACTAAATTGGAATTTCTAGATGTTATTTTTAAGATTTCTTGTTTCTATTTTCAACACTCCCTCTCAAAAAGAAAGGAATTCAACTCTATCCTGATACAGAACCTTTGGAATTTTCTGCATGCAAAACTTCTCTCAAGTGTTGTTGGTACAACAACTCCTGAAACTGATAAAAAAAAACAAAAAACAAAAAACAAAAAAAAAAACAAAAAAAACAAAAAAAAAACAAAAAAAAAACAAAAAAAACAAAAAAAACATCCAACCTAAATTAGTATGATACATCTGTCACCAAAGTCTCTCACTGCTACTGCCTCTATCGACTAAAACCTTTGCACTTCTGTTGACTTTTTCTTTCTACACTATTGTCAACCCTTCTGTGCTCTTCAATATCTGAATACTCTAGACTTTGTCACTTTGATCTCTAACTACATCAATTGCCATTGATTCCTCCTGCTACTATGTACTTTGGGCTCTCGTAGCAAGGTAAGATTCATGAGATAAAACCTCTCAATGGATCCTACCCAATTTCAACCCTCTTGGGACTATCACTTCACATCGCCCCACCTCACACTTGGAGGTATGGCTGCATGTGCTCCCTCTAGCCACTTGGCTCAAAATTTCCCCCTACTGGAGGTCTCTGCATGAGTGGATGCCTCCACTCAGTCTCCTCTCTGCTTCTCCAATTGTGTCTGCTCCACAATTGTCTAACATTGCTTTTGAGACTTCTTCTAAGGCTACATGTTGAGAGGCAATTCAATCTCCCTCTCAACCACCAAGTCTCCAAACTTTACCTTTCTCCTTAAGGGTTTGCATGCATCTTGTATATCAAGAGCATACAGGTTCTTGGCTCACACACCAATCAGTTTCATATGTTCCGTCATCACAAAATCTTCTAAAAAATAGTTGATTTTAAATCGGTGACATCTCCCTCATCCGAACTCTGATTCAGATGATTCAAATGACAAAACCTCCTTTCTATATATAGGAGTCTAAGGAGTCACAATATAATCTAGCCGACCTAACAATAATAATATAAAGCCACAAAAATAACAATAGAGGGATTCTATGGGGCACAGTAATAACAATATGGGGACAATAGGGGCACAACAATATTAATAAGGGGTAAAACTACAATAGTAATGGGGTAATCACTAGTATTATAGGGACCCAACATGCCCCTCTCCTTCAAAAAAGTGTTGTCCTCAACGCTTGAGTAGTTCTGGATACTTCTGCATAAAATTCTCATCCTCCATGTGGAATCTTCAGCGGATAAGTTCTTCCACTTGATAAGATACTCTAAAATTGAACGATTTCGTAGCTGTCGAGTTCTTGTT
>APFE030620893.1:0-11130 GCA_000404065.3 Pinus taeda | reverse complement strand
ATGGCTCCACTCAGAAAGTAAAGAAATATTAGAGTTGGAAATGGACCCATCGATGCTCACTACATTCTTGGAGACATGCATGAAGCTGATGTGCGACAGTAAGGCTATAAAGGGGCTGCAAGAACTCATAATTAGATGCACTGGGACCACACCAGGAGAACTACGCATAGACCGGAAGCTCGAGAAGCACACGACGCGAACAGGAAGAGAGATGAGATTGACCACGCAGATTGGGGAATATGAGATGGACCAAGTGATTCTAGATCAAGGATCAGATGTGAACGTCCTGCCAAAACAGACATGGGAGGGCATGGGTAGGCCTTCGTTGCAATGGTCTCCTATCCAACTACGAATGGAAAACCAACAAAATATCCTACCTATGGGGAGATTGCAGGGAATCATAGTACATATTGAAGGGGCAAGCGCACTAGAAAATTTCGATGTAATAGAGGTTGTTGATGACAATAATCCCTACCCCGCGTTGTTGGTAATAGATTGGGACACTGACATGAATGGAGTGATAAATCTGTAGAAGCACAGGATGATATTTGAGAAAAAGTCACTACAAGTAGTGGTACCCTTAGACCTTGGAGAGGGATCTCACTACATGGAGCTAGTGCACGACTACGACAGCGACAATGATTTAGACTACATCTACAAGATAACCGTGTGGGAGCAAGACTGAGCAAATCCAATCGCGAATGGCTGAATCTCATGGGAGAGTGAAATCTCCTGCACATTAGATTCTGACAAGGAGATAGAACGATGGAAGAATCAGTTACAGGAGGTAACCATGCTCAATTGTAACATGATGACGAGATCATTGTGCTATGTAGAAATAGAGGTAAGATATCTACCTACATATGACAAGTTAAGTGAGTTGGATGACTTCCTAAACAAATTTGAAAGAGAAGTACCAAAACAACAATGTTTCGACGCTCTGAAATGGGTACTGCAAGCTACACCTGCAAGATGGTGGGGAACGCACCAAAGAAGTTTTGAGGACTGGCACGAATGTAGAAGGATGATGCACATGCAGTTTAGGAAGCCTCCGATGCAACTAACAAACAAGATTGTCGGACAAACCGGCCCGCGCACCCACCTATCGAGGTGGATACAGGCATATGGTGCGAAACCTGCACGAATGCACACCATCCTCGCGGTAGGAGACATGATCATCAAGAAGGTGCGAGGAAGGCAATGGTGTGAATGACCCCTTAGGTTGGGACCATGAAGTATGGAAAGACCAAGTGTGTAGAAGAATATCCATGCAGAAGCCTTTAACAAAATATGTGAAGCACTAAACAAGGTCCAAAATGTAAAGTGGACTGATTGTGACCTGCGCGTACCAACAGTTCTATGGGCTTATAGGACTGCAAGAAAAAGCCTGACCACACAGGCACCAGCAAGACTGGAGTATGAAGAAAACATTGTAAGCCCTAAGTACTTGGAAAGCTTAGACCACACATAATAGCACCGTAGATACGATGGTTCGTGGAACCTTGGAAGCATAAATCCAACAAGGAAATTCTAGGCTCCAAAAACTTGAAGAAGAAAGGGCACAATTAAGGAAGAAAAGTGCTCTAGTAGATGCGGAAGTCAGGAAGCTGGAGGATGAGATAAAGGAATATTTTCTTGGTTCAAAGACCAGGGTGATAAGACAGGATGCACATGATCACGATGACAGGATTGAGGCCTATCACCGCGAGTTGATCAATCTGATGCCACAGCTTGGACCACACATTACTAAGCGAATCGACCAGGGTAGCGTGTTGCAGATGATAAAGTGCGCGATGCTGCCCTTAACAATAAAAGGTGGGTATTTTTAGGAACCATGATGGATGACAGGATGAAACTTCACACAGGTGGTGCGACGACCTAACTAGAGAAGGGAAGTACAGTCTTAGCACTCCAAGCAGTTGAAAGGAAGTGTTGGACTATAAAATACTTTGCCCGGGAGCAGCGCGATGCTGGAGTTGGGTGCAAAAGCAAAGAGTCACAGGGCCCGCATCCGTGCAGGGGGGGTTGCGCTGCCACTTAAGTTGACCAGAAAGTGACTATCAAAGTCACTATTCACGATGGGATGCTTGACTTGAGACCAAATGGAGCGGGTGACAGGCATTTAAGACACGATTTATTGGCAAGATTTGGGAAAATCTTCCACCAAGGGAGAATTAATGAACTGGATTTGGGGAGAACTGTCGAATTCAAATTCAAAAAGCGCTATAAATTACAAGGGGCTGCCCAACAAACAACACTTTCTCATTTACGAATTGAGCTATTATGCAAAGCCCTGATTGTTGTGTGTCGAGCATCGATTGAGCCCCTGAGTTAGCAAGTGCTAGATTTCTACATGGACATGATGGCAACAACTGAGGAAGTTATGGAGATAATAGAAATGACCACCAAAGAGGTCACGTAGGCCCTGACTGTGGGGGATTCTCTGAAAGGTGCTAGGATTATGGCAAAAATCCCGAAATCGCCGCACACGCCAAGACCCAAGAAGGACAAATAAGTGATGTTTCTCGTACATGTGTCCCCACGAAACCCGTTGCGCACCAAGTTGTCAATGGAGGAAAAGGGGAAATTAGTTACCATAGAGACTGATGAAGACAAAGAAGACTTGAAGGACCTAATTATCGAAGAGGATGAGATGAAGGAATGGGGGAGGAAATTGAGCCTGCACGCCCCCTGACAAAGCTGCTCGCCTATGTCCCCTAGTGAAAAGGGAAAGCTAAAGTGGCTAAGGACCTTGATGAGACCAAGAGCTCACTCTAGACCTCGCTCCTCCTAGACAACATTATTTTTGAGGGCACGCACCTGGGACGAGTGTTGAGCTTAAAATTCGAATATTGGGACCTCGTTGGCCACGAGAAGTTCCCTCACCTTGAGACCTTTCACCTCATAAAGCCCAAGGAGAACACCGTGGTGGGGGTTACAGAATTAGAGCCGCAAAAGTGGTTGCACGGAGTGGAAAAGGCTGGGCTACTTAACCTGCTTTGGGTGTCGCACTTCCACTGTGCCACAATAACCATTTTCATCATGAGGTAGCTACTTTGCATAGTGCATGATGGGTGTTTGTGGCTGGAGGAGCCCATGGCCATCATGACAGACTTGATTCACTGCATTTCCCGACTTCCATGCAAAGGAGAGGACCCTGCAGACATCTCGGAAAGGAAGATCAATGACTTGGCCATCACAAAGGCCATGAAGAAAAAGTACAAGCTGGCGAAGAAGAAAATGGGCTACGCCATATCCAGCATCAACGATAAAGCAATGAAAGTGGCAACCCAAATATTGGCTAGTAAAGTCATGCACAAGTGCCGTGTAGATGAGGTACCCACACTGGTGGTAGCACTTGCTGAACAACACATGGAGGGGGTCCAGTTTAACTGGTTTGAGTTCCTTTGCAAGGAATTTTTGGAGAATTGCCACAAAGCTCAAAAACAGGAGAAAGCGTTCAACTATGCATGGCTTCTGTTGTCTATAGTGCTCGTGGTAGGGGAATTGTCGGAAGATAGTCAATTCCCCACAATTGATAGGGATCTATCAGAGGCCGTGAAGTTCGTTTCACTTTGGGCCACAGAGGATGCCAAGAGTATCTGTGATAGTAAAATATTCTTGGTGTTCATGGAGATGAACCTCAAAATTGGGATCAACCGCAAGCCGGGGTTGTCACCCACTGTCTACAACAACCTGTATAGTTTTGCGGAAATCAAAGCAGACATACATAACATATACATCAGAGCACGCAAGGACCTGACCAAACAATAGAGGAAGCTAACCTCTGTAGCCACAGACAATGTCATCTTTAATGTCCTGGAGGCATGGCCTCTAGATTGGCGCGCCCCCAACTTCGCGAAGATAGAGAAGTTGGCGGAACAGAGAAAGAAAGAAGAGGCCAAATTGCGCATCGCACAGTTGCCAGAAAAAGGAAGGAAGGAGGCAATGGAAACATAAGTGTGGGTGACATGGGGACACTACACAAACAACAACTAAATAAGAAAGGGCCGCAGCAGCAGCAGCAACACAGGAGGCAGCCATGAAGGTGCACGAGGGCCAAACACCGCCTTTGCATGGGCAGGAAGCAGAGGAAGAAGAGGGAGGTGCAGACTTACAAACCGCATCTACATAGTTGAAGCACCAACATGCAATTGAGCGGACAGGCCCAAGCAAGAAGGTCAAGCCATCAAAGTTTTCTATTAACCCAATCACCCTAACCGAGGGTGATCTGCACGACATCGGTGAGACAATGTGCTATGTCACCTCCTAGGCCCTCCAAAATTTTATGCAAGAGAACTAGATTGTGTTGGGGGCCCTCATAGCGCAACTGCAAGAGTTTCCGGTGCACCCTCCTCAGGCTGGTACCCTTTCGACTAGCCTCACAATCAAAACAATGGCAGCAGAACAGATGTTGCAAGCTCGGGTGAAGAATACCATAGTGTTGTGAGAAGGGGCACTAGTGACAAAAAATGAGGCCAACAGGCCTACGATTAGCATGCTGAAGGGTCTTTGCATCAACTTGGCTACACTGTTGTCGGAGACCTTATACGTTTTGCAGGACAGGATAACTGCAGAACTGTGAGCTAGGGAGAGTTGCGCACTGCAGGTCCTTAGCGAGTAGAAAATCAATATGGAACAATTGACCTTGCAGCATGACGAAGTGGTGTCACAGAATTGACAGCTGGTACAGATAATAGAAGAAGCTTATCAAAGTGTCCCAGAGCTGGCCATCCCAGCAGACACACCAGCAGAGGTGTGGATACACAAGTTAACAGCAGGGGTACATGAGGCGAGGGAGGAAATGACAAAGGTTCAGTTGAAACTGAACCTTCAGATCACCAAACCGCGATTAAAGGCACAACCGTCCACCCCTCCGAAAGTGAGAGAACAATGCGCTAGCACTATTACAATGGGAATCAATTAAATTGGTAGTGCAGTGCGAGACTACACCAGGATGTTGGAAGAATCATTTGAGGTCCTCATAAATCTATAGGAGTATCCCAACATCCTGTGCTTAAAGATAGAGATGCGAGAACTCCAGCAGCAGTATGAAAGCGTCAAAAGAACTGCGCAGACGGTGGCCCACTCAAAGGCTCGAATTGATGCAACAAGCCAAAGCGCTGAAAGAACTAGTGGATGTGGCACGACACAAGGAAGCAATCCTAAAGGCACACGTTCAGCCTTGGATTGACGAGGCCTTCACCATCATAGTAGAAATTGAAGGAAAGCTCACACACATGTAAGGGATACATGCACCAATGCAGAGAAGCACTTCCGACATAGCGGTCTCGGAACAACACATGCAGCAGATCTAGCAAGCAGTATCTCAGTGCGCTCCCGACCTTGCCGCAGTTCAAGCAGAGTTGGAAGGACTCCGTGCGAAGATCTCTGTGCCAACGGAGTGACTCGAGGATGAGTCATGATGTTTGTGTTGGGGGCCTGTTGGGCATGGAATCCCCCTAAAGCGGGTTTTGGGGCTTAATTCCCAAGTTTTGACCAAATCTTTTTGTAAAAGCTTCGCGAATTGCGGGCACGGGACACAAAATTGTAATAGAGTCACAGGGTCGTCCGCCCTAGTTTTTGTAATGTAATGTCAGCTGGATAGACCTACCCATGGTCCACGAAGCATGGGATTCTATAAATAGAATGAGTCTCTAAGTGTATAAGATAACTAATAGAGAAGAGAGAATAGAAAGGCATGAGAGGTCTGAGCGATTGAGAAGTAGTGTAAAGTGTGTCTTTGGGTCGTAGAGTAGGAGGAGGATCTGCAGTTAAGTGCGCAGATGCCTAGCAGTTTGCAGGTAAGTGTGCAGATTCCTAGCAGAGTGTGCAGACCACTACAGCTAAGTGCAGAAGGCAGGTCGAGTCTGTAACCATTGGAAGAATCAATAAAGAGAAAGTTTACTGTTTTAATATATGATTAAGTGTAATTTGCAAAGTACTATTGTTTATATGTTGCACAAACTTATTTGAATGTTTTGTATAACAAATTATAACATAAGACATCCATGTACGCAAATGGTATAAGAAGATAAGTAAGATGGCAGGTAAGAGCACAGAGCGTGGCTCTAGCAGCACGGTAGCTCCACAGTCCTTGGTTAGGGTTGCGTGAAGGCAGTGGATCACGATGTAAGGGATAGGGAAGTGCACAGGGTGACCTGCGCGTAGGGACAAATAGTGGGACTAGTCGAACCTCTCAGACATCTCAAGGGTGCAGAAACCTGGTTCTAGCACCCTCCCATACTACTTTGGGTGAGACCTCATTCTGCGCTTCGCGAACTGTTTCCAAAAGGGCCAGTAGTACCGATATTTGTTTGGCTAATTAACTCCAAACCTAGGTTAGGCCCTAACAAGCCAACACCTTTATAAAAATCATTCAATTTAAAGATGTTCAAACCCCATAATAGAGCTAGGTACCCGAATTGATTCAGTCTCGAAATTGTGATGGAGTCTCGAAACAACTTGAGTCAAGATAGGTCATGCCGAAATCGTTTGTGGTCCCAAAATATTAGCGCAAAGGATATTAGGTTAAGCCCACCATCAAAGGATAACATAGCGTATGTGTGGATGCACTTGCGAGTTAATATTTAAGCAGCTTAGAGGTTTGAGGCCTCTATGTGGAAGAAGTCGAGTGGGGCGTAATTTTTGCCATGCCAACATGTTGTGAGTTTGGGGTTCTAAAATCGAGTGAATCTTTGTTGTTGAAATGAGTACATTAGTGAAAAATTTCAAGGTTAGATGAGTTCATGGGCCCATAAACCACATGTTTAGGAGATTGAACCTTGAGGAGTCAAATTCAATAAACCCCCATAATCAGTTTTCATTAAGTAGTACCGAAGAGAGGAATATTTCCTGTAGGATAAAGGAGAAAAAATTCTAGTTGTGATTGATTAGAAGTTGTTGGCACAATTCCATAGTTCTTATTATCGGTAGAATTGTCAAGAGAGGTTAGAAATGTGAAACAACTAAAGGAGTAGAGGAAGCATGATAGGTTACAAAGGAGGTGAACCTGAGATTCCAAAAGACTGAGCCAGAGGAATAAGCTTGGTGAGGTGTTAGTGGAGGCTTGGTTGCAGCTCACTATTGAGCATGAGCATAAGCTCGAAAATACATGCAGAGAAAGAAGGACAAGATGGAGATAAACAAGATGCGAAATGACAATTTATGATCAAGATATCATTAATATTTTCAACTATGGGAATATGATGCAAGGCCATAAATGTTATTTTCTCTTAAGGCTATATTGTTTTTTTCTTTAGATAATTGCATTTTTTCATTTGCGTATTAAATTCACCTCATAACATCATATAATTATTCATTTTTACAACATTTTTCAACAACATATGAAATTATATAGAAATAACAACATCATCATCAATGTAGTAGAACATAAAGGAACAATAGAAGAAAAACATTCACACATAGAGACATCAGGATTGGTAAGAGACCAGGGAAAAACCCACTACGGGGAAAACCCTTTCAAAATCTTCTTCTTATTACATTCTCATTGAATGCTTCAACAAAAGAGGGTACAATGATCCATATATTTAACCATATTCCTATCTAGCAAAATCAACTAAATAATATCCATGAATATAATCCAAACAAAATCAATCTGACAAGACCCAAAAGATGATTTCAGAAAAAGTATTTATCATATATCACTTCATTAGACTATAGCTAACTTCGATTATTTGCGGTCAACTGAGGTAACTGAAAAAAACCAAACCTTAATTTCGATTTGCAGTGAAGATGTTTTGTGTGTGTGGATGAAAGGCTTTAGTTGCATGATGAGCCAACCTACATGTGGTTGCAGCCAAGATCTCATCGTGGAAAGCCTGCAACTGAGACTCAAAACCCTAAGTTAGAAATGCGAACTTCACACCCTACAATTTCAACTTCATGCAAATCAATTCTCCGCGGACCTACCTTAGACCTGTGCAACCAAAACCAAGGAAGAGAAGAGAAGAATGCTCCATGACAATTTTCCAAATGAGGGTCACTTGAATTGTATTTATATCGTTCCAAGGGTGTCCAATTTTATTTAGGCCTGACTTGATCAAATGTGCACATGTGGGCTTTAATTCAAAAATACCCTTTCCCTTGTCTAAATTGAGTGCTTAAATAGTCAAAACTGGTCCTCTCGAAAAGAGGAATCTCATCACATTGTTGGAATTTGTCGCTTAGTTGCCAAATTAACTCTCCCTCTTAGCTAGGGAGAAATTCCAAATACATCATGTAATCGTTGCAAGTATCATGTCATCAAATCATATCATATCTCAAGTATCTCATCATCAAATGCCATCACTGTTCATCTTGGTTCATCTCTGCTTATTCCTACTTATCTCTTGGTTGTCCCTACTCATATGTTGAACATTCTCGAATCTAAAAGACGAATAGTTTGACATTGGATTGGAGCCTAAGATATGACCTTCTATCCATTAAGGAGCCATTACTACCACCAAGGAAACATCAGAGAGCTTATCATTAGGGAGCTCTTCTCAACCTGGAACCACATCAGAGAGCTCAGTCTCAACTAGAAATGATAATGAGGAAGTTCCTACATGGCACTCTCATCTCATATCTATGATGTAGGGAAGGTCTTATTGGAAACTCTCACACCAAGTCATCTCATAGGGGAGAAAGAATCTTCCACCATATGTCGAGAAATAAGTGTCATTGCATAGGGGAGAAGCCATGTTCCACCTTGTGTCAGTGCAATGTCTCATCCATCCTACTACCCACTCATATTCTAAATAATGATCCTTAAAAGTCATGTGGTAGAACACTTGCATCATAATCAGCTTGGGTAACATGCCTCCAAGCACTCTCTTAACCCGTTGGACAGATGGGGAACGGTATTCCCAACAAGCCCAGCTTGTGGGTATGATATCAACTGGGGCATATTCTACATAAACGAAGATAAGGGAGAAACATCTAACCCTGTTATCACCAAAATAAGAGTTTACATTTTTCCTACTCATGGTCTTAGGTAAGTGTCAAGTCATCCTATGTTTTAATGGGTAGGTGATAGGTTAGGAGTCTTACAGGTCTCATTTTTCATATCCAAACAAGGTCTAACAACCTTATTCCATGTTTCATGAGTCTTAAATTCTTTTTAGAAACTCATAGCTTAAACCATTTTGAAAATTTTCAGAATTAGCCCCGAAACCATGTTTTCATAGTGCAAACAACGTAAAATGTATGTTTCGCGCTACGAAAATGCTGCTCTTTTCTTAGCACTTTTCCATGCTCGCTATGAAAGCACAGATTCATAGAGCAGTCTTGTCAACACATCAATCCGTTAATATTCTGTTAAATTTTCATTATTAGGTGTCAGCTAGGAGTCAGTTCTTAAGCATGCTGCCATCCAAAACTCATCATTTTGAATTAAGGGCTCATCATGATAGGTAATTTCAAATTTGAAAGAGTTGGCTAGTTTTTCATTGTAGTTTGCATGCAAACCCTCAAACAGAATCATTTTTCTTGAATGGTAAGCTTTTTTTAATTTCTCACCAAGGTTTCTCTCATCCATAATTCAAGCGAGGTTGACCACCATAGGCAAGCAAGGCTGATCAACAGAATTTCTAGGGTAGCTGGTTTGATTACAGGAATTCAGAAGCAAAGATGACAGAAGAGAAGAGAAGTCACAGGTCTAGTCATTGTTTAAGAATAGAACCTAAAAGTACCGAGTTCTTAGTCAGAGATAAATCAGTTGTAGAAGCCTTCAAGAAAGTAGGATGTTGGAAGTTTTGTAAAAAATTGTAGGGAGGACATACTCAGGTGACAAAGGAGTTTGCACTACATTTCACTGGCTCAAGCACAAAGGTTGGAATCCTAAACTTGAAAATTTCCCCAAAGATCATAGCTTTGGTGACAGAGATTCCTAGGGGGCAAGATATATGGTTCAAGAACTTCAGATTTGACACGGAACCATGTAAAGTGTTTCTGAAGCTAGAGTTTGCAGAAACAGACTTAACCAAGGCAGTTCCTAGAAACTACATCAAGGACAGCAATGCCAACTTGCTCTTTAGAATTCAACGTTATTTTACCTGTGAGGGCAGATATCAAAAGCTTTATTCATACCATTTTAAACTCCTGTTGCATTTTACTGGTATGATTTCTTTAGATTTTCCTTACCCCCTGTATCGAAGTGTAGCTAAAATGGCAGATAAAGTGCAGTTGAAATCTCAAGGACATGAAACTTCCCTTTTTCATCATGGTCTAATTAAACTAATAGTTATACATGAACTCAAATGGATCAACAAAGACTGGTCTTCATTTTTTTTTTTATGTGATTTTGGAGCTGTCATGCGGAAAGAGTTATATTTGCGGACAAATCTAACCTCCCTAGGAGTCTAAGACTCTCTAGTGACAAACAAACCAAACAAGAGCAATCCTTCTCTAAACACACGTTATTCTATGAGAATTCAAATGTTTTCGATCTTACCTTAGGTCCAACGCTTGTTGTAGCAGTCCAGCCTTGCTGATCCAGATGAGCTCCTCCTTCACTTTTAGACCTGCATACACTAACAAAGCAAACGATTACATAACACCTGAATATTCATCATAAAACAAAGCATATTCATCACATAGACCAAGGAGTACATGAAATAATTCATTAACAACAAATCATTGAGAAGAATGGACTTATTTGTATTAAGGAAACAAAAACGGAACCATTACAACCTGAGCCTTGGTGTTGTGCAAGCTCCTCCCAGGGTCCAACAAGAGATTTCCTCTACTTTGACAAGCTCACCCACTCCCACTATGGCAACAAGGAAGGATAGTGATCTTCTCCTCACAAGTCAACAATGGAAGTCCTAATTCCAGCAACATTTACCCTTTAGAATGTTCAGCTTTCAACCTCCCCTCCTTTGGCCCCAGGCCTGTATTTATAGTATTCTAGAGAGGAAGTTATTCAGTTCCAACATCAATCGGATACTCCCTCTTTTGGATGGGGTAGCTCCTCTCTTGATGGGATAAGTTCCTCTATCATAGGGATGCATGAACCATCTGGAGGCGCTCAATACACGTCAAACACTCTTTTAGAAGGCTCTAGAAGCGACCACAAGTAACTTTTTTAAGATGAAACTCGCGCCTTTTGACCTTTACAGGGGTACGCAC
>APFE030620892.1:0-43253 GCA_000404065.3 Pinus taeda | reverse complement strand
TCAGTGCGACGATCTTGGCGTGGAGTCTCTCCAACTATTCTCAAACGGTACTGATGTCCGCAGTGCACTGAGTTGCTGCTTGTTGAACCTGCTGCATCTGTTCTTCTGAGGCCTCTGTGTCTGAATTGTTTCCCTACATCTGTACCAGCATCTGCTGGTATGTTTATAGTCCTGCGCCTTTGTCTGGTTCCTCGGAACGCGAAGACTTTGCTTTGGCCAGCTAGTCAGATAGACGGCCCACCCGTGTAGGGCTTCAAGCGGCTGCCATTTACTTCGCCTGGGAAGGGTTCTCCATTTAGTTTGATTAGCTGGACCGCGCCTCTGTTTGTGACCTCTTTAACCACGTATGGTCCCAGTGAATGCATTCTGAATTTTCCCGGAAATTTTTCAAACTTATTGTCATACAGCAGTACTAAGTCATTTACCTTGAAGGTGTGCAACTTGATATGGCGGTCGTGCTAGGCTTTTTCACGCTGCTTTTGTACCTGCTAATGAAACCCAGCCAAGAATCGTTCTTCCTCAAGTTCTTCCAATTGCGCGAGCCTTTCTTCCAGAGCTTCGCGGTCCGTCATCGCTATGAGCACGGCTATGCGCAGACTAGGTACGATATATTCCATTGACATGACAACTTCCACGCCATAAACTAACCAGAAAGGTGCTTGTCCCGTCAGTTTCTTGCACATTGTTCTATAAGCCCATAACACTACAAGTACGCGCAGGTCCCAATCGCTTCGTTGCGTGTTGCACACTTTGGTCAACGTAGTTTCCAGTATTTTGTTGAAGGCTTCTACAGTCCCATTGGCTTGTGGGTGGTGTGATGTACTTCTCTGATGATATACTTGAAATTCTTCTGTGAGTGCATTGATGGTTTCATTCAGGAAATGTGTTTCGCGATCACTCATTAAGATTTTCAGATAGCCAAATTGGTTCAACACATTTTCGAACAAAAACTTCGCAGCCGTAGCGGCCGTGTAGTCTTTGACTGGCTGCGCTTTCGCCCATTGTGTCAGATACTCCGTTGCGGTGATGATGTAGCGCGCGCCCGTCTTTCCCTGAGGTTTGATCAGTCCTACAAAGTCGATTGCCCATTTTTCGAATGGTTGCAGTGTCATTTGTGGATTTAATGGCATCTCATCCCTCTGCGATGGTTTTCCAGTCCATTGACATATATCGCAGGCCTTACAGTGCGCTTTCGAATCCTGGGGCAGGGTTGGCCACCAAAACACTATGCGGAGAATCTTTTGTGCAGTTGCTCATCCTGCATAGTGTCCTCCTGCAGCGCCCCCATGTGCTTCCATGAGGATTTGACTTCGTTCAAATTCAGGTACGTATCTTCGCAATATCTCATCATTACCCATTTTGTATAGGTGCCCCGCGATGACAGAAAAATCCGCCGCGCGCACCACCAATTCCTTCCTCTGTTGGACGGAGTATTCCTTCAGTGCAAGTGTCCATCCGCGACATGCACCGCAAAGAGTTGTGCATCAAGTAATCCTTCCTCCAAACTAGTAGGTTCCTTGCCCGTCTCAATACGCGACAAGTGATCTGGTTCTGCGTTTAGGCGTCCAGGTTTGACCATGACCTCAAAGTCATATTCTTGAAATAATAAGAGCCACCTGCATATGGGACCCCCCCAACACAGGCTTATTGACCAAGTATTTCAGTGCGGAATGGTTTGTATACATCTTGAAATGTCCTCCTAGCAAATAGTGTCGGTATTTTTGGAGCGCATACACCATTGCTAACCCCTCGCGCTCGGTTGTGGAATAGTTCTTCTCGGCTTTAGACAATCTACGACTTGCAAATGCGATAGGATGGTCCAAGCCCTTGCCGCCCTCCTGTGTGAGCACTGCACCCAACGCGATACACGACGCATCAACATGTACATGAAAATCCACATCCCATTTTGGGAAGACCAGGATTGGAGCGGAGGCCAATTTCCCTTTTAGGACATCCAAGCTCTTCATGCAATCATCATTCCAGCAGAATGTGACATCTTTTTTCAATAGTTTCTCCATCGGCGCAGTGATTTGGGCATAGATTTTGATTAACTTCCTGTAGTATCTTGTGTGTCCCAAGGTAGCGCGCAGCTGTTTAACACTTCGCGGTGATTCCACATTTAAAATTACTACAATCTTCATAGGGTCCACCATCAATCTCTATTTGCAGACCACGTGTCCCAACAGGTTCCCAATGGTAACCAGGAATGTGCACTTCTTAAGGTTCAGCACAATCTGGTGTCATCGGCAAGTATCCAGCATCAAGCGTAAGCTTGCTACTAGTGCTTAATCAATCCGAAGACCGTCCAATCATCCAAATAGACCTCCAGGAACTTATGGATGTATTCTTTGAATGCGGCAACAACGATGCGCGAAAAGATCGCTGGTGCGTTCTTTAATCCAAACGACATAACGGTGTATTGAAAGCAGCCCCATTCTGTTGTGAAGGTCGTTTTGCTCCTATCTTCCGGCGCGATCTTGATCTGGTGGTACCCAGAGAACCCATCCATGAATGAGTATGCTTCTTGTCCGCCAACATTTTCCAATACTTCATCTGTGAATGGTGTCAGGAATGGGTCTTGTACACAGGCATTGTTCAACTTCCTGAGGTCCACGCATATTCTTATTTTGCCCTTCTGCTTTTTCTCCTATACTACCATAGGACTCACCCAATCAGATTCTTCCACTAGCTTAATAATTCCGGCTGCGAGCATTTTGTCTAGTTCTATGTGGACCTTTTCCTTATATTTCAAATTCAAGAGGTAAGGCCTCTGCTTAATCGGCTTCACGTCGGGTTTCAGAGTGATCTTCATCATCCCTAAGTCGCCAACGATCCTTTTTAAATCCGTAATTTTGGTCGGGAATAAGTCTTGGTATTCGCGGAGTAACTCAGCGACATTATCCACCATGGCATCATCCCAATAGTCTCCAAGCGTTGCATACTTTGGTGCCACCTCCATTCCAATGTTTACTTGCTTCGTTTTTAGTGGCACGGTGATGTCGGGATCCTCAATCAATGGTCCTCGAACCTTGCGACACCCTTCCGTTTCTGGAATGTTACTATTTTGTGGATCCTCATCATCCTCCTCAACATTTACATTGTAACACTCCAGCGCGCAGCTCAGCTGTGTCGCCCATTTTGGCTTAAGCACTTCCATTGGCTCCTCGGGTATTTTGAAGATAGCTACTTTTACTGCTTGTAGCGCATTATCAACAGTATCCCACCAAAAATCTTCAAACGTGAAGGTTAGCAGGAATCCTTCGCGCAAGATATCCCATTCGCTCGTGCCATGGCGGAGCTCTGTCTCAGTATACCAATTCATGGGTATGACATCCAGAGTATGATAGAACAAATGCACCCATTCAGGTTGTGGATCTTCCTCGTAGACCTTGGTGCATTTTGCGATGTGCGTACGTGGATCATCCCGCCCATCATACTTGTCTGCTAACTGCATCTGTGGTTTCCCAAATTGTAGGTGCATCATCCTTATGCATATGCGCCAGTCCTCAAAGCTTCTCTAATGCACACCTCACCATCTTGCGGGCGTAGCTTGTAGTGCCCATTTCAGAGCATCAAAACGCTGCTGTTCTGGCACCTCTCTTTCAAATTTGTTCAGGAATTCATCCACTGCTGTCAACCCGTCATACATAGGCAGATCCCTTACCTTTGTTGTCACGCAGCGCAATGATCTTACCATCATGTTACAATTGAGCATGGTTACCTCGTGTAACCGGTTCTGCCATCGTTCTATTTCCTCATTCGAATCCGATGTGCACGAGCTTTTGCGCTCCCACGAAATCTTGCCATCCACTGTAGGATTTACCCAATCCTATTCTCAAGCAGTTATCTTGTAGATACAGTCTAGATCGTCGTCGCTTTTGTCATCGCACACTGGCTCCGTGTAGCTTGATCCTTCCGTAGGGTCTAAAGGTACCACTACGCGCAGTGATTTTTTTCTCAAAAATCATTTTGCGCTTCTTTATATTTATCACTTCGGTCATGTCAATGGCCCAATCCATTCCCAGTAGCACGAGATAGGGATTGTTGTCATCGACAATCTTTATCACTTCAAAATTTGCAAGCGCACTCGCACCTTCGATGTCTACAGTTATTCCCTGCAATCTTCCCATTGGTAGGATCTTCTGTTGGTTCGCCATTCATAATTGAATAGTGGACCACTGCAACGCGGGTCTGCCCATGCATTCCCATGTCTATTTTGGTAGTACATTCGTGTCTGATCCTAGATCCAGAATTACTTGATCCATTTCATACTCCCCGATTTGCGCAGTCAATCTCATCTCCCTTCTTGTTCGTGTTGTGTGCTTTCCGAGCTTCCGGACTACGCGTGGTTCCTTTGATCCAGCACATCTAGTGATGAGTTCTTGCAGTCCTTTCACTGCGTTGCTGTCATGCAGTAGTTTCGTGCATGTCTCCAAAAAGGTAGTGAGCATTGAAGGATCCATCTCCGGTTCTAGTTGACCTTACTACCTGAAGTGGAGGCCTCCGTGAAGCTCTTCTTAGCTTCCATGAATGTCTCCTTCACGCGCTCCAAATCGAACTTTGGTTCCTTTGTTGGAGCCTTGCGAACCCACATGCTCTCTTCTAGCTACTTACCTTTGTCATCTCCTGTTGTGATACCGCTTTGGAGCACGATGTTTACATTTAGGTCCTCTTCACGCGGCTCAGACCTCATCATTTGTAGGTTCTGAGTTGGGGGAGGCTAGAGTATTCCTTTATCGCGCAACCTCGCTATCAGTGTGGGGAAGTCCTCCGTCTCATGATCAAACTAGGTACAATATAAACATGATGCCCTCGTCATATTTGTATAATCGTGGGCATAATGCCCTGGCCCTCTGCAATTGTAACAAATCAGCTGTCCGCGACCCCTTCCTGGTCCCATTCCACCTTGACCTAGTCCACGCCCCTGGAATCTAGTGTGTGCCATTCCTGCATTTTGATTGAGGGCTCGCGTTTCGGACTGAACTCGGTAGACAGGAGTCTAATCCATCATTAGTTCATAACTTCTACAGGTGCGTTCGTCATGGCCTACTGATCTGCAGAAATTACAGAACAACTGTTGGGACGTCTGCGTATACTTCTGTAATAGGTGACAATTATTCGTAGCATGTTTTCCTCCTATCTGACAAATCGCGCACCATAATGCAAGCACCGTGCTCGGTCCTGCTTGTGCTTCTGTTCTTAATGGCATCGACCCTCCTCCCGCCAAGTAGTTTGTGAAGATTGGACAATGGTCCTTTTCATGTCCTTGTTCCTTGCACTTTATGCACCATACCCCCTCACGTGCCTCTGGGCGAGTTCTCCTATCCTGTTTCAAACTCTCCATTTCCAGACACAAATTTTTCAGTTGTGCGTGGATTTGTTGGAATCTCATGCCAGGATCTTGTATCAGGGTCTCGTGCAGTCTCATTGCAATCTCCAAAGCTTCGGCCTAGGTGGATAACTTCTGCTGTGATAGCGGGGTCCTTAGATGCAGCATTAGTGACGCTACAAACCATGCGCAGTGTTGTCCATCTGTCAAGATCATGTTGGCTTCGTGAATCATACTCTTCAGTCTCTGATCCAGCTCCCAGGGGGTCTCTCCTAGAAGCATTGCAATTTCCTTCAACCCGATAATCGACTGTGTCTCCGATTTTGGCCTGCCAAATTCCCTATTCAGTGCAGCTTGGATATCTACGATCCCCACGTTTGGATGGTCATTAGAATGCTTAATATACCATGTCAATGCGCGATCCTGCAACGCGCTTACTAGCATTTCCTTCTTTATATTGTCATCCACGACTCCTTGTGCTTCCCATACAACTTTTACTACAAACCAAAATTGGTCCGGATCTTCGTTCCCTACTCCTTTGAACACCGGCAATTTTATTGTGCTCGCCATATTAAACTGTGGTGGTGGCAGAGGTGGTGTGGGCAGAGATGGGGTTGAAGATGGTGAGATTGGTGGTGGTGTAGGTGGAGGCGGTATGCAGAGAATTCGCTACCTTCTCAGACTGATCACACTTCATGGTGAAACTTTCGCGAGCTCTTCCTCACTTTCTCTCCAAGGCGAAATCAAGGGGCTATTCTCTATCTTTGTGCTACCTTCGTTTCCATAAATCCTCCCACTCCGCGTAGCCCTAAACATCAATTTATTCGCATAACCCGCTTTTCACACAATGGCATTTTAATCCAAGTGTTCAAATATTTAATGTACTTACCTCGCGGTCCTTTGAGGAAGCGTCGTTCCGCCTCGTTGTAGCTGACTGACGTGTCTACCGCGAATTTGGTGATAAACCCTCCTATAATTCGATCAAGCCAATGGTCCACAATGCACACGATCTTATCTTCTGATGCTTCTAGTCTGCGCACCAATTCTGGAGTCCACACAATCGGTTTGTCGAGTCTACACCTTCCCTAATTGTCTGCTAGCTTTGCAATCCACTCATACAACTCAGAGGGGAAGGATGCAAAGAAAATTTTGTGGATTTCCGTATATAAGTAACGCTCTAACCACTGTTCCTTTAATACTCGTGGATTCTTTTTTTCCTGCGTCGAACTCGTGAATCTTTCTGTCCAACCACCCTTCAATTTCTTTCTTTGTCAGATTCCAATGAAATGACATCAGACATCCCTCATGCAAATCCCATTCCTGGCAATGGAACCATTTGTTGGCTTGTTGGGGCCTGACCCAGGTTTAGAGGTGATTTAGCCAAACAAATCTTGATACTCTAGTCCTTTCGGAAATAGTCCGTGGAGCGCGGACTGAGGTCTCACCCGAAGTAGTATGGGAGGGTGCTAGAACCATGTTTCCGCACCCTAGAGATGTTTGATGGTTTTAAGTGGTCCATGGTTCAACTTGGCGCGCACGTCGCTACGCGCACTTACCCATTCCTTGCAGCCTAAGATGCTACCTTCACGCAACCCTACTTGGAGGCCAAATAGTGTTATTACCCAAGTCCTTACTAGTAATCCGATATTAGTTGATTAACTTAGCTTATTTGTATGCTTTCAGTTATACTTAACAATATTCACAATTCATACAAGTGTGCGCAGTAAAGAAACAATACATTTACAAATGATATCATATTATCAAACATATAATAACTCAGAATAGATACACAGAATTGGTAACAAAACCTTTCTTTATTAATCTCTTCTCCGATTATAGACTTGACTCCACCCTGCACACTCCGCTGCAGGGGTCCGCGCACTCAGTTGCGGACTCTACTAGGACTCTGCACACTCAGCTACGGAGCCTTTTCCTACTCTACGACCCAAGACACACTTCGTACTTCGACTTAATCTCTAGAACCTTTCATGCCCATTCTCTATTAGATTGGATCCCTCTTTACAACTTAGAGCCTCGCTCTATTTATACAAACCCATGGTCCGTGGACCATGGGTAGGTCGACCTCACATTCAAGACTAGGGCGGACAACCCTATGATTCTAACATACATTTCGCGCCCGCAATTCGTGGAGCTTTACAACCATATCAACTCAAAACTTGGGCTTTGAGCCCCAAAACATGCCGTGGGGGGATTTCATGCCCAACACCTTGAATGGCACGTCATAAGGAAATGCTCCTTATATTCCTCTCAAGTATTATAGGTGGAGCACTCTTCAAATAGTGGATATTTGATCCATTCTCAAAGTCTTCGTATGTTATTTGGGGTAGGGTGTTTTTAATACAAGCCTTGGTTAGACTTCAAAGCTTAAAATTTGCTAGAGAAATATTATTGTAAGAAAATATTATTGTTGATGGTGTGATATTAACGCTACCTCCATTTTGGTGGCCCTTTTAAAGGGTTGAACAAGGTTTAGATTTGTGCATTTACACCCTAAATTATTTTCTTAGGCTTGTTGTCCCTTGCTTAGTGTTACTTCAAGAATATTCCTCAATCTATCCATAGAATTTCTATCATTTGTAGCCACAAATGATGTTTTGAGTGCATACAAGCCTCTTTTATGACCTAATTAGCACCATCCATGCCTTGAGATAAAGTGGGGTAAATAAAGTAGAAAGGATGCCATGAAAATTCCATGTATGTGTGTTCATGAATTTCTAGTATACCTGAGTGATCGAATGCCCTCTTTGGCATTAATGGACCCAAACCGGGTTCAAATCCAAACCCTTCTCAAAACACAAATGTTAGAGCTAAGTGAATATATAAGGATTCTTGATAAATGAGATCCTTCCAATTTTTTATAACGATTATGCCAAGATCAATTCAACATCAACCTAAAAGGTATCTTGAATTCATAGATGGGCGACATTCCAAAATATAAATATGACAAGTAGGGTTGACCTCGCCTATTCTTGGTTTATAAAATTATCTTATACATGCACATGGGACATGTAATTATAGATCATCCAAGTACATAGAGATATAAACCTAGTGTTAGAAGATAATACTGAGAGGGGGTGAATTTGTGTTATGTACATTTTGAACAATTTTTAATATTATTTATGTTATAACCAAAGAATAACACCAGAACACCATAACTCAAATATCAAACAGACAAGAGACACAAATGTTTACGTGGAAACCCATAAAGGGAGAAAACCACAAATATTTTCCTGTTCTTTTTGCAAATGCAAGATTTAACCTCCAGTTACATTAGATTTACTAGCACCAAGTAGAAGGAGACATTATTCCCCTGATTTGCAAGCACCTACTTGCTGGAAGCGCTTACTCCCGCCATTTGCAGGAACCAACCTTTTGCTCTTTTCAGGAACCAACCTGCAGGAAGCTCCCACTCCCTTGATGTGCAATCATCAACATGCTATAACCTCTCAAATCCCTTTTTCATACATTTTCAAACTCAGACCTTCAGGTACACTCTTCTCAAATTAAACTTCAGAGTTTTACTACTACAACTCTCAAATTTCTAGATATTCTACAAAAATATAGGCAAACTCATTACATCAATTCAAATCTACTCTTTTCTCAACAATATCTCTACTCAACGTTATATTGCTACTCATTGATTTCTTCTTCTTCACACATGGGCTCACACTACAACACTCTTTCTCACTCAGTCTCAATTTTTCATTATCACAACCAACCTTGTTGCGTGGATCTCTCTCTCTTTTATAGTTTGGTCCTTCATTTACCATGGGTATTGGTCCATAGTATTTTCCCATGGAAATTCCTCTTTAATTGTATCAACTAAGCCAATATATTTGATTGTATCAACTAAGCCAATATATTTGATTGGATCAATACCCCAAATTGTTTGTCTATGTTAAACATTTCACACCTAAACCTCGATCAATATTGTGGATTGGTTTTTCTTTCAATAGCATAGCGTTGTTTGCACTTTCTCATAATTCATCACGGAAGTTATGGTAGTTCTCAATCTTCATGTTTTGAAGCCCAATCCTTTTTACTGTGTTGTTGTGGATTTTTCCATCGACTGCAACTGACTTTCCCATTCCAGTCTCCAGGTCCCTGGGCAGGTTTATTTAACCAACCTTCGCAAACCATCCTAGGCCATGAGGTCAAGGATTAAGGCTAATCCATGATTAGTTTAGTCGAAGCCTTAATTAAAAAATCACTGGGTAATTCGATAGTGTGCCCATGAATCTTTCCATGTCACTACCATATTACTTTTTATGCCACGTGTACCTCCTGAATTGCATCCATGTCATAAATATATAGATAACTATGTAATTTGATTTCCACGTCCCCTGATCTCTAGGTCCCCGAGCCATTTCAGTAATCGAACATCACATACATCTAGGGCCGTGTTGCCAAGGATTAAGATTAATCCCTAATTATGGTAACCTAAGGCTTAATTAAGCGACCACATATGTTTCGATGTCAATTGGACAACTTAACTTCCAAGTCATCATTGTCAACCAATGAAGATCTACCACGTCTTTCTGACATCATTCCATCGTCATGGTGATGTCATCGTGCCATGTGAAATCCCTTGGGTGGAGCCATGTGTCACTCGAAACAAACCACTTGGCCACCCAAAAGGGGTGATTTCACTTGCCACGTTTCATGTTGATAATGTTCCACATCATCATTGTTGTTACATCACTACCACTTGTAACCACTTGGCTTGGCAACTGTTAAAATTGGAAACTAGGGCCAAACTTCATGTGGGTCACCTTATTCATGGATGATAATATTTTTACTAGATTCCTCTCATTGAGTGGTGTAGGATTGATCTAAAGATCATCCGATTCTGATAAGTATTTATGGAGATATGAATTTATTTTGATTATGGACTAATTGTTGAAGTCGGCCAGCAACTTATGTAGGCTCAGAAGCCCAACAGACACATCTATTCATCATCAACGTCTTCATATAAATACAGGATGTCTCATCCTCATTTTCACACTTCACTTCTCATCACATCTCTCTCTCTCCTGCATAGAGAAAGAGTCTCTTCTCTCTCCTGCACAGAAAAGACTCTATCTCTCACACGTGTGGAAAAGGGACGCAGATTTTAGGGCTGCAACTGCATATCGGAATTTTGACCAGCGTTGACCAACGTTCTTTCTCTCTGGACTGCGCAGTAGGTGAAACTGACTCTCTTTTGAACGCTGCATTTTTTGGTGAAGGAATCAAGGTGATTCGACCGCCAGTTTGACAGATATTGACTGCCCTAGTTTAGGGCTAATCTAGGGTTTGCTGCTGCTGATGTAAATCAGATTTTTGTACTATTTCTCTCTGCTGAATTATTGAAGATAAAAGAAGATTTGATCAAAGGGTTTCCCCATATTGGGGTTTGTCCCTAGCTAGCTGCCACATCTTGTGTCTCTTGTCTTGGCTTGTTTTCTGTCGATCATTTAATGTTCTATCTGCACTTTACTTAATATACATGTGATTGCTAATCTGTGGATAATAATAAGAAAGATAAGGAAACTACTTTAAGCATAGAACATACCATAATTTAACAACAACTCATGTTGCCATATCACCATTGGTCCTTTCACAACACATCATTCTCTGTTAACATGTATATTCCTTCCAAGGCATGCCAAATGTTTGAAATGAGATCAATGGCTGAGAATCATTGTGGTCTCCTCCCGCCCACTCGACATTTAACAAGGGTGGGGGGGATTTGTCACATATGTGGCTAATCCACCCACACCTTTTCCAAATGCGTTGCACCAATATAATGGATTATTAGATTAAATGGTTGTAACTGAAATTTAACCCCCCCCGGTCAGCTTTTCAGAATTTTAAATGAGTGGGGGGGGGGGGGTGTTTTGTCATTTCATGTGCACTAGAACTAGGAGGAGTTGGAACCTTGCCAAAATTAACCTGAATTTTCTCGTCACTCCTTTGGAGTTAGATCAAGTGCCAAATACCATTGGAATGGTCTTAGAGAGGAATATCCATCTAAACATGTAGTTTCCTCATTGGAGCTAAGGAATTGAAACATAAATTCCCTCAAAGATATTACTTGCATCCTTGACCTCGACTACGCATTAACGCACATTAACACACTTACCAGGCTCCCTGTGAAATTGAAACTTGACATCAATGACTTAAACTTGACAAGCTCAACATTCTTACTTCAAAAATCTCCCCTTGAACTTGATATTTCTTGTGTTCAATGACTTAATTTGACATCAATGACAACCACATCTCAACAATCTCCCCCTTTAGCATTGATGGCATCATCACCAAACATTGTCTACTAGTGATTGATGACAACACCATCAGGAAATCCATTGTTGTTTTCTCACTTTTTCCCCTTGTGTTATTAATAACTAAGCACTCTTCATCTTCAATATTTTCAATGCTTGCATACTCTCCCCCTTTGACATTAATGACAAAGGGTTGAGGTCCTCCCCCTAAAAAGAGATAAATGGCTACTCATTATTCTCCCCATGAAATGTACAACTAGTTGGTGAATATTTTATGGGTAATCTGAGATTCTTGTGGATCTATCTGAAAGATCCCTCTATCAAGGTTGTGACCAACGAATTTTACACAGATAATCATGATTTCCACTACAATTTATGTGAACTTCTCTCCTTAGCTTCATATTCTTGTTTATCATAATACTCCCCCTGAATTTAATTTTTTGTCTTGTGTTAAATCACTACAACCATCCTTGTACATGTTTGGACAAATTCCCTCTTTTCTTGTAAAGAAAACTAATTAAGAGAAGAGTGAGACATCACTCCTAGCTTCTTCCCTAAATACTCAAAAAGTTCTCTGGTAAGAGGCTTGGTAAAAATATCGGCAACGTGTACCTTGGTTGGAATATATTCCAACTTCACAATTCGTTCAACCACTTGTTCTCTAAGAAAATGGTATTTGATATTTATGTGCTTAGTCTTTGAGTGAAGAAAAATATTCTTTGATATTTTGATAGTGCTTTTATTATCACAAATAATAGGAATGGGTTTATAATATGTTACTTTCAAGTCTTGCAATGTTTATTTCATCCATAAAATTTGAGTACAACTAGTTGCAACTTTTAGGTACTTGGCTTCAACAGCGGAAAGAGAAATAAATGTTTGTTTTTTGCTAAACAACGCCACTAAGCTATTGCCAAGAAAGAAAGCACCACCACTTGTGCATTTCTTGTCATCTATACTTCCTTCCCAATCAACATGAAGTTAATGAAACAAGGTGACCATTTGGATACCAAAGACCATGGTCCTTGGTATCTCATAGATATTTGAAAATTATCTTCGTAGCTAAGAGGTGACTTTGATTGGGGGCATATTTATACCTTGCAAATACACCAACAACTTGCATAATGTCTAGCCGAGAGGATGTTATATACAAAATACTGCCAATTACTGATATGTACATTGTTTGATTTACCTTTGGTGACTCGTCATTTTGTTGAACTTGCATTAGTGACAATAGGGGTGCTAACAAGGGAGAACTCTTCCATTCCAAAAAAATTCAACATTTCCTTGAGGTACTTGCTCTAGGAGATAAATATACCTTTTTCTAATTGAGAAATCTACAGTCCAAGAAAAAATGACATTTCTCCAACCATGGACATTTCAAATTCATTTTGCATGTATGCTGCCAAATTTTGGCTGAGTAGATCTACATCACTACCAAAAATGATATCATTACCATAAACAACAATAATTAACAAATTATTATTCTCAAATTTAATATACAATTATTGTTTGCTTCTCCTCTTCTAAATCCTTGATGTTGTAGGTACTTATCTAGTATGGAATACCATGCTTTGGGTGCTTCTTTGAGGCCATACAAAGCCTTTCTTAGCCTACACACTTCTTGACGATTTTCTGACAGATGAAATCCTTCAAGTTGTTCTATGTAGACCTCTTCTTCAAGCTCGCCATTTAGGAAGGCTAATTTTACATCCTTCTGATATACCTTGAATTTTTTGTAACATTCAAATTCCAAAAACATCCTTACTGCCTCTAATCATGCTACAGGTGCAAAAGCCTCTTCAAAATCTATTGCCTCTACTAGAACATCACCTTTTCATACCAACCTAGCCTCATTTCTGACAACTTTCCCATTCTCATCCAATTTGTTCCTAAATACCCATTTAGTGACAATGACATTTTTATTTGTTGGACTTGGAACTAAATCCCATGTTTGAGTTTTCTTGATTTGATCTAGTTCCTCATTCATGGATTTTACCCAATGCTCATCTTGGCTTGCCTAAGAAAAATATTTTGGATTAATCATTCAAAGCATAGAAATATGTGCTTGAATGGAGCTATTCATTAGTTTTCTTTGAGTATGAACTACAACTTATTTATCACCAACAATTTTATTTGTGGCATGATGATTTTGTACGGACCTTGAGGGAGTTTTTGGGTATGAGCATTCTTCTTGTTCTTCTTCCTCTTCTCCTGAATCTTCAAGTTGTTCTACTTCATCTTCACTATTAATCTGATTGGGTGGGTTAATGAATCTTTGTTGTTGGATTTTGTGATATTACCCCTCATCCACCTTAACATCTATGTAGTCAACTATTTTACACAACCTTTTTCTTGTAGCATCTGTATCCCTTTCTTTTAGTAGAATATCCTAAAAATATTCCTTCATTTTCCCTTGCATTGAATTTATCTAGATTGTCATCATTATTCTTGGTGTATCACTTATTGCTAAAGAATGTGAAATGTTTTATTGTGGTCGGTTTTCCATTCCATAGCTCATATGGGGTCTTGTCATTGTTTGGCCTAAGGTGAGATTTAGTCAAAATATGGACTGTTGTATGAACAAATTCAAGTTTAAATGTTTTTGGTATATTTATTTCATCCACCATTGATGTTTCCAATTGTTGGATTGATCGATTTTGTCTTTTAGCTACACCATACTACCATGGAGTGTTAACAATGGTGAACTGTCTCCTTATACTGTGTTCTTCAAAAGAGTTGTTAAAATCATTTGAAGTGAACTCTCCACCTTTTTTTGATCTTACACACTTTAATTTGCAATTAGTTTGGTTCTCATCCATAGCCTTAAAATTTTTAAACTTTTCAAGTGCTTAAAACTTCTCTTTTAGAAAAACAACCCATGTAAGTGTGGTATAATCATCAATAATAACATGAAATATATCTCACTGCTTGGAGTCTCAGATCTTGTGGGCCCACAAAAGTTTGTATGAACTAGTTGTACTGGCTTGATGGATGAATTTTTGTTTGTCTTGAAAGGAAATCAAATTTTCTTTCCAATTTGACATGATTTATAGATGGTATTGCTTGGCTTAGTAACCATTGGTAAGTCCATTACAACTTCCATTTTGTTGAGCTTCACAATATGGTTGACAATTTAATATCCCAGTCTTCTGTGCCACAAACAACTCTCATCAAGCCTTCCCAAATAACAATTTTCATTTTATTCTTTTAGTATATACACATTATTTGAGATTTTCACACATGTTGCTATCACCTCTTGTGTTTTCTACTTTTATATCACATCCTTTGGAATGAAAGGCAACATCATACCCTTGATCGCATATTTGGCTTACACTTAATAAATTGTGTTTAAGTCCTTATACAAAGAGAATGCTATGAGCTTTACCTTTTCCATTGTCCAAGATTACTATTCTTTTGCCTTTGATGTTACCTGGAGCATCATTGCCAAAAATGACACTTCCAGTCTTGTTTTCATTCAATAACATGAATTTATTTCTATCTCTAGTCATATGCTTGGAGCATCTACTATCAACATACCAATGGATCTCGTAATTTTGGGCATACAACTTGATGCCACATTCTTCCATTTGTTTATCATTTTTCTTTCTTTGAGTTTTTGGTTCTTGTAGATTTTGTTTAACCCAAGGAGTTATTTTGACTTTGTTGGACCTACATTCAGTTTCTATAGGTCCAAAATTGTGATAGTTGTAGCATTCAACATCATCAAATAAGGGAGAAAAAGAATTACTATCCATGATACTTTATTTATGTGAATTTACAAATCTTCCATTTTTGTTTGACTAATAGAATTCATTTCTATTTTTTCTTAACTTTTAATATAAGCTCTACAATTTGTAGCTTTATGTCCAAAATTCATACAAGAAAAACGACAACCATTGAAAATATTTTGATACGTGGGATGAAATTTGTTTTGAGGATGTGATATGCTTACTCTTTGATGACATTACCTTGAAGAGAAATGAGGTCAGGGTTGATTGTTCACTTGATCTTTATGGCCTTTCATATTGTTGTAATAAGCTTCCTTTTGTTGTTGTTGTTTCTTTTCATTTCTTTTGATTGCATTGTTGGATGGTCCTTTGACTGATTCAATATAGTTGGTTGGTCCTTTATTTTCAATCCTTTTGCTGCTTGAATCTCCTTCATATCCCATACCTTTTTTTATGAGAGATGATCTTTGAAAGTTTAGACTATCATCTACCTTATTAGATCCTTTAATAAATTGTATTTTTTGGTTCAACTGACCCTTGAATTTTTCTATTTCCTTTTTGAGGGAGACAATTTCTTCTTTCCATTTTTCACACTCCTCACTTTTTCTCTTTCAACTATTATAATAAGGTATCTTCAACTTCTTTGCTTCTTCCAACTTTACTTTTATAAGAAGAAGTGATGAATCTTCATATTCATCCTTTTCCTTTTCAAATTTTGCGAGCATCTCCTTCTACATTTTATTCTTCTTACTAAGCCTTTGGATTTTTGCTAATGCACTTATCAACTCACTCTCTGGGTCTACTTTTTCCTCTTTTTCATCAAACTCATTTTAACCTTGATTTGGAGTTTCTAAGGCCATAAACATAATGTCATTCATTTTTTCTTTTATTGTTTCTTCTTCAGAGAATCGTTCATCCTCATCTTTTGAGGAATTGCTATCTTATTGAGTGTAAACAATCTTCTTTTAGAGCTTCTTTTCCCTTTTCATTGTCCTATATTTGTTCTTTTATTTAAGATCACGTTCATGCTTTTCTTTCTTGTATGGAAATTTTGATGCATTATAGCCTACTTCTCCTCATTTAAATCATTTAAAAGGTAGTTCACCGACGATACTTTCCAGATCCTCTCTTCTACCTTCTGATAGAAATTACCTCTTATTTATAAGATTCACAACTACAATCTTCTAATTATTCCTTTCTCTTTCTATCAGAAACCTCTCTTGATGTGGATTTTCCTTTTGAAGTGCACATTTCATAGGCTATCAATGTTCTATGGGATAAATCCAAATTCAATGAGTGAAGATCTTGCATCTCCTCACTTGTTGATACTTTGGGATCAAATCTCGCTAGGAGTGATCTTAGCACTTTTGGTACTGTTAGCTCTGCTACATATCTGTGATTTTTGAAGGTTAGAAATGAGCCTGGTCCGCTTGGTGATGCTTAAAGGCGGCTCGTGGTGGTCATTCTCCCTTCTTTCCCTCACTCTACTTATCCTCCGTTACCTCCATTTCCTCTGTTTTTCTTCTAAAAGCTCGACATAAACCCCTCTTACCTGAGGCCCAAAGTGCAAAGGCTTAGACCCCATAAAACCGCGCCCATACGACTTCACGCCTTTATAAACTCATCGCTCGTAACCTCAACCGTTGATTTCCGCCCACCGATCCAACGGCTCCCGTCGCACCCAATAAAGCAACTTGCCCGATCGCTTCTCCACCATCCGATCAGCTCCGCCAAGATCAAAAGGCCGTCGCACATTTCATGCCCACAAATCGATGGGACGTTAGCACGCGGTGGAGAGCGGTTTTCCTTTCTCCTTCGCCACTACGTGTCATGCGCTGAGTGGAATCATGCACCTTCGTCCTTTTACCACCCGACGCCCAAAGGCGGTGCGATTGATACCTCTTACCGCTTAACCCTCTGTCCCTGCCTGATAACCATCGCACGCCTTCACCGCATGATCACTGTTAGATCTGTCCGTCTGAAATCCAATGGTCCACGTTCATCCTGCTCCTGCCTCTTCTGATATCTTCCGTCATGCCATCTCCGCCGTCTGTTTTCCCGATCCGACAGCCGAGCTTTCTTCCCCTCCCGAATCGTCCACTCGCTAGGTAGTCCATGTCCCTTGACCGTTCCAAGTGCCTGAAGGATGAAGGTGTCCAGCTCACCAATACCAGTTGCAGTTGATCCTCAACAACCATATTTAACAAACAGTATAGCCGAGGAGGAAAAGGACAAAGCATGATCAAGTCACTGCATTTAGCAGTTATGGAACTTCATTGATACGAACACTCCAGCTGCCTGAGAGGACAACAGAGCACTTGAAAAGATCAGATTCATCCACTGAAACAAGCAAATGCACTCAGAGAATCCATCAGGCAGTTAAATGCAATTGATGGTCAATTATGACCCCTCCATACCTAAATTGGCCAAGTGCCTTTGTAATGAAACTCTATATATACCCGAAAACAAGATGTAATTAGGGTTGATGGTTGACGTTTTGATGTAAGGTTCAACTTCTGGAGACTGTAACTATTTTGACACTTTCAGCGTCTCGTCTTCATTTTCAGCTAATACAAGCTTCTTTTGTTGTTAATTGCTCACCTTCCATTTCTCTTCTCTTCCAAGATGTGCTTGATATGATGTATGTTTGAACTCTTGACGTTTAGCATTAGAGTAGCTGTCATCCTATCTCTGTGTTAAAATCTTGTATGTATCATTGAATGAGTTATTTAGGTTTCTCTTCATCTGGTGCCAGAGAGTTGTCATCCTGTCTGTGCATTAGTAGATTATATTTGTAGACTTCTTTACTGGTTATAGCCGACCATCACATGGTCTTCTGCATCTACTGGTGTGGTCAGTATTCTTCATATTCACCCAATTTTAAACTGTGAGCAGTTGGTGGTCTAAAGCCTTGTAGTCTAAGGGTGTTCACACATGTCTAGAGTGAAACAAAGTAGAAGTGGTTATCTGGCTTGGACAAGCATCATTCCTTCCATTCATTCATTTGTAACAATAAGTTGAATTTATATGTTACCAGGCATCTCCGAGCTACAACCTAGGAAAGTTTCTTGGAGCTATAACATAATTGATGCCGTTGCCGGGGAGAGGACATTGAAGCTCAGCTTCCCTGGGAGAATGACATAGTTCCAGCTTTGATGATAGACAAAGTCTGGACACATTTATGGTTGTAATCATCTATCTGGCAACTCTACTGGAGGACCAACCTATTGGCGACTCCACATTACAGTTCTGGTTCAGTTTGTGAGGCATACTTGGAGAAATCCTCAGAAATCACCAGCTGACCCAGTGCCTGACCCTGAGAAGATTGTCAAGCAAAGAAAAACATCATAGAAAAGAGCATCAGGATCAGGTAAGCCTAAACAATCTTATGTATCTCTGCCAGAGATGCTTGCAGCTGAGTATGTTCATGTTGAAAATATAGAGCCTAGTACTATCAATGAAGAAAATTTCCCAGAGATTCATAAAGCTCCTTGTTCAATAAGTTCCCCTTTGGATCTCAGTCCAAAGAAAGCCTCCCATACAGTCCATCATTTTCCTTTATCTCTATCGTTTGTTCCTCAGTCTTTTGTCATCCAAATGACCAGTACTCTTCCATCTAGCCTAGTCATGGTAGGCCAACAGGCACCCATAAAGATGGAAAGAATCATAGCTACTAGGTATGGACCCCTGGTCCTGCCTGTTCCTTTGAATGCCATGCCTGCAGGTGAGTATCAGAAATACATGCCTAAGTTCATTGGTATAGAGGGAGTAACAGCTGAAGAACACCTTGAGTCTTTCTATAGTTATGTTGATAACCTAGATATCAGTGAGGATGATGTGTGGATGAGAGTATTTGTCCAAAGCCTTGATGGGGAGGCTAGAAAGTGGTTCAAAGAGTTGACCCCTAGGTCTATAGCAGACATAGAAACATTAGATAATGTGTTTTTGAAGCATTGGGGGGATAAAAAAGACCTGCTATATTACCATACTGAGTTTGGAAACCTTAAGAGGGAAAATGTGGAATCATTGTTTGATTTCAATAAAAGATTCAATCATATGTATAGTAAAATACCAGCTGAAGTAAAGCCTACCCCCACCTCTGCCAAGCTCACCTATGCCAATGCTTTTGACTCTGATTTCTGCCTGCTATTGAGAGAAAGAAGATGTGCCACTCTAGCTAAAATGAAAGATGCAGCTCTAGAGGTGGAATCCAATATCATGGCTGCAGAGAAACTCAAAAGCCATGCTGAAAGAAGAAGGCAGAGAGGTGAGGCTTCTTCTTCCTCTGCTTCATCTTCAAAACCTAAATTAGATAAAATGACTAAAATGATAGAGTCATTGGCTGCTGAGATATCCAAACTCAAGATTGAGCAGAGTTCTGGGAAAGCAAGGATTCCAAACTCATTTGCTCCAAGAAATCCAAATCCATTCAAAAGAGCAAATGAATAATTGCAGATCATTCAGAGGGGTAAAGAAGCTGGTGGGGAACAAAGGGTTAAGGCTCCCTTCCAGAACGTAGTCATGGAGGAGGAACAAATTGATGAAGAGGATGAGATTCACTGCATGAAGGACAAAGGCAGTGCTGCCATTTCGACATTGGCTGCATATGAAGAATCATTACTCCAGGACTAGACCAGTCAAGAGTGGGACATAGAAGTTGTTCTACAAACTGAAGACCAGCAATGATATAATTTAAGGTCAAGAGCAAATAATGTTAAAGAGAATCCCGCCTAAAGAGCTGCTGTCCCCATAGAGCAGCAGAATAGCAAACAGAAAAAACCAGTAGCTGATCCAACCATCCTCAAAGCACCAGTTCAAGAGGTAAGAGGTTCTGACAAGTCCCCTTCCCTTTTCAGTTTTGAATTAGAAGTCCAGAAGTTAAAAATATCTGTACCTCTGATAGAACTTGTAAAGAGTGAGGTTTTTAGAAAGCTTATCCTAGATGCCCTTGAGCTGAAAGCCACACAAACCTCTGCCGACTATGTCAATTTGCAAGATGACAAACCTACAGTTGTGCTTATCCCAATGACTGAACCTGCTGATGCTACTTCTCCATCATTTTATGTCTCCTTGAACATTCATGACAAAATCCTCCATAACTGTCTGTTGGACACTGGAGCCAACCATAATCTGATGCCCAAGGTCGTCATGGAAGAGTTAGGCCTTGATATCACCAGACCTTATCATGACTTATTCTCCTTTGATTCAAGGAAGGTGAAGTGTCTGGGGTTGATCAAAGATTTAGCTATCACCCTAACTCAGCTGCCCATGAAGAGCATGATGATGGATATTATGGTGGCAGATGTCCCCCCTAAGTTTGGCATGCTGCTGTCCAGAGGGTGGATTAAGAGACTAGGTGGGACATTACAAAATGACTTATCTTATGCCACTATCCTAGTTTTTGGAGGAGAAAGCAGAAGATTATACAGAGAAGCCCAGCTGGCCTATATCATCAGTGATGAGAGGAACTCCTCTAATTATCCTATTTATGCTGTATTTATGCTGTAAACACTGATTTTGGGGCATGCATTCTTCAAATTGAAGAATCTCAGAAGGCCTCAATGCAGATCAAGAAACCAGTGGGCCAAGCTATGGAAGGAGAAGGAACACAAGCTTGGGAGATGTTCTTTGATGGAGCCTGCTCAAGGGAAACTGCAGGAGCAGGAGTGGTGTTGGTATCTCCAAAACAAGAAAGCATACATCTGTCTTTCAAGCTGACTTTTCAGGTCACCAATAATATAGCAGAATATGAGGCTCTGATATTGGGCCTTAACGTAGCTAAAGACAGAGGAATCAGAAAGTTAAAGGTGTTTGGAGAAGCTGATCTCATCATTCACCAAGTGAACAAAACGTTTCAAGCAAAGCACCCAAGGCTGAAAGCATATAGAGATGAGGTATGGAGACTCAGAGATTCTTTTGATAGTTTTTGTATCTCATATATCCCTAGAGTAAAAAATCAGCTCACTGATTCCCTCGCTATGTTTGCTAGTATGTTCATCCCTCCCATGCCTCCTAAGTTGGTTTACGAAGTCCAAGTAAAATATAGACCATCCTTGCCTGATAATGTCCAGTATTGGAAAGTTTTTGAGGATGATGACGAGGTAAATAGGTTTCTGCAAGTTGTTGATGAATTCTCTGAAATGAAAATTGATCAAGAGAATGAAGCCTTGGAGGAAAGTCCCCAACCCCAGGTTAAAAACAAAATTGGCCATAAAAAACATTGTTCAGTTGCCTAGCAATTATATTCCTAGAGGTCTAGTTCCCTTGGAGAAGCTGTTTGACCAGAATGATGTGCCTTATAAGGCTGCCCAAAAACAAGATCAAACTGCAGTCCATAGGTATAATATAGGGAGCCCAGATTATCCAAGATATATAAATCTGTCCACCCATTTGTCAGCTGCCCAAACTGCTGAATATTGCACCCTGATGAAGCAATTTGCTGATGTTTTCGCCTGGGAATATAGTGACCTGAAAACGTATGATAAAAAGATCATCCAGCATAAAATTCCCTTAGAGAAAGACACCATCCCTTTTAAGCAGAAACTGAGGACCATAAATCCTTTGCTCCTCCCTCTGATTGAAAAAGAGATCAAGAAGCTGTTGGCCACCAAAATCATAGTCCCCCTGAGATATTCAAAGTGGGTAGCCAATTTGGTTGTGGTGAGGAAGAATAGTGGAGAAATCAGGCTCTGTGTTGATTTCAAAAACCTGAACAAATGCTCCAAAAAAGACAACTATCCCTTGCTAAAGATGGAGCATTTGTTGCAGAAAGTTTCAGGAGCCAAAGTGATGTCTTTCCTGGATGGATTTTCAGGGTGTAACCAAGTTGCTGTACATCTAGATGACCAAGAAAAGACTACATTCACCATGCCTTGGGGCACTTTTATGTATTCCAAGATGCCTTTTGGGCTGATGAATGTTGGAGCCACCTTTCAGAGAGCTATGGATATAGCGTTTGTAGGAGAGAAGGATAAGTTTGTCCTTGTCTACTTAGATGATATAACAGTATACTCCAGTAGTCATCAAGACCATTTGCAGCATTTGAAGAAAGTGTTTCTGAAGTGTAGAAGGTTTGGGATTTTAGTCAATCCTAAAAAGTCACAGTTTGCTTTAGAAGAGGGCAAGTTGTTACGACACATTGTTTCTGTTGCAGGTGTCAAAATTGACCTAGAAAGAGTGAAAGCAATACAGAATTTGTCTGTACCAAGATCAAAAAAGGACATCCAATCCTTTTTAGGCAAGATAAACTTTGTAAGGAGGTTTATTCCTAATTTTGCAGAACATGTAAAACACATCACCTCCATGCTAAAAAAGGGGTCAGAAATCAGATGGACAGATGCAACAAGGATATCCTTTGAAGCCATCAAAAGGGCCATTATGGAAGCTCCTACTTTGATCAGCCCAGACTATAGCAAGGAGTTCCATATATTTTCATTTACTTTAGGTGACACCCTTGCAGCAGTTTTATCGCAAGAAGATGATGAAGGTTCAGAGCATCCAGTAGCATTCTTTAGCAAAATCTTAAGGGATGCTGAGTTGAGGTATGATATCATTGAAAAACAGGCATATGCTCTTATCAAATCTTTGAAAGCTTTCAGAATATACATTATGCATTCCAAGGTAATTGCATATGTGCCCTTTGCTTCAGTAAAAGATGTCCTAACGCAGCCAGATGCTAATGGAAGAAGCGCTAAATGGATTGCAAAGCTTATTGAATTCAACATAGAATTGAAGCCCACTAAGCTTGTCAGAGGTCAGGGCCTGGCCAAATTGATGGCTGAAGAAAATTGCAGGATGCTGGACATAAATCTCATAAGCACAATTTCAGATGACAGACAGACAAAGGAAGCAGCAGTAGAGCAGAACCAGTCATTGGCAGGTATTCTACAATAGCTCAATTCTTGCTGAAGCTGGAAGTTCCTTCGGGCCTTAGTTCAAGCCAAGCCAGGACTATTAAGCTCAGAACAGCCAAGTATTGCATTCATGAAAACCTACTCTACTAGAGGGACCCCTCTGGAATTCTTTTGAGGTGTCTGGACAAAGAACAATCCATGGAGGTCATGCATCTGTTCCATTCCAGCTTCTGTGGAGGACATCACTACTGGAAAACCACAGCCCACAAGATCCTCAGAGCTGGGTATTACTGGCCCACTTTGTTTTCTGATGTATTTTCATTTGTAAAATCTTGTGATAAGTGCCAAAGATTTGAAGGAAAACAACAACTGAAGTCCCTACCCTTAAAGCCAATACATGCTAATGGCCCTTTTCAGCAGTGGGGTTTGGATTTCATAGGAGAAATTAATCCACATTCCAGTGGCCAGCACAGATGGATTTTAGTAGCCACCGACTATTTCACTAAATGGATTGAAGCCATCCCTACTAGGAAAGCTAATCACCATGTGGTCATGAAGTTTTTGAATGAAAATATTTTCACCAGGTTTGGCTGCCCACATAAATTAGTTACAGACAATGCAACAGCCTTTAGGGAAAAAGAGTTGGTGGACATGTGTGACTCAATGGGCATTAAGCTAGTCCATTCCACCTCATACTACCCTCAAGGCAATGGTCTAGCAGAATCTTCCAACAAGAGCTTGATAAGGATAATTAAGAAGCCGTTGGAAGACAACAACAAGAACTGGGATTCCAAGCTCAAGTATGCACTGTGGGTTGACAGAGTAACCACCAAGAAATCCACAGGGAATTCTCCATTCAAGCTAGTATATGGCACTGAGGCTATATTCCCAATTCAGTTAACCCTCCTTGTGGCAAAGTTCTTGCAATAAGAGCAGAATGAGGAAGAGGACATGGCAAAAAGGATTTGTGATTTGGTAGAAGTGCATCAAATCCGGGATCAAGTAGTTGAGAAGTCTGCAGCAAATCAAAAGAGAATCAAGGAAGCTTTTGACAGGAAGGAAAAAACAGACAATTTCTAGGTTGGAGACTTGGTTCTTAAGTGGGATGCACTGAAAGGGAAGAAAGGAAACCATGGGAAGTTTGATGCTCTGTGGACGGGACCTTTTTTCATCACTCAGATCCAAGGGAACAATACTTTCATGCTGCAAAGTATGGAAGGAGAGACAGTTTTTGATGGCCCAATTAATGGGCGATTTTTGAAAATTTAAGTTGTTTAAGGTCTTCAGGCCTTATAGTTGTAAGTATGTTGTTTTATCAGTTTTAGTGTAAGCTTAATTAGACTCCGTGCCCAATGGAACACTAGGAAATTTTGCTAATCTGGTTTTCATAGGAAAGGCCATGGTCTGTAGTTCTTGAGATCTCACAGGGAGGATCTCATCCCCAGAAGGAGCCAGTGTTAGCTCTGCTACATATCTGTGATCTTTCAAGGTCAGAAATGAACCTGGTCCACTTGGTGATGCTTAAAGGAGGCTCGTGGTGGTCATTCTCCCTTCTTTCCCTCACTCCGCTTATCCTCCGTTACCTCCATTTCCTCTGTTTTTCTTCTAAAAACCCAACATAAACCCCTCTTACCTGAGGCCCCGAGTGCAAAGGCTTAGACCCCATAAAACCACGCCCATATGACTCCACACCTTTATAAACTCATCGCTCGTAACCTCAGCCATTAATTTCCACCCGCCGATCCAACGGATCCCGTCGCGCCCGATAAAGCAACTTGCCCGATCATTTCTCCACCGTCCGATCAGCTCCGCCAAGATCAAACGACCGTCGCACATTTCGCGCCCACAAATCAATGGGACGTTAGTGCGTGATGGAGAGCGGTTTTCCTCTCTACTCCGCTGCTACGTGTCATGTGCCAAGTGGAATCGCGCGCCTTCGTCCTTTTATCGCCCGATGCCAAAAGGCGGTGTGATCGATACCGCTTAACCCTCCATCCCCGCCTAATAACAGTCACACGCCTTCGCCGCATGATCACCATTAGATCTATCCATCTGAAATCCAACAGTCCATGTTCATCCCGCTCCCGCCTCTTCTGATATCTTCCGTCAGGCCATCTCCGCCGTCTGTTTTCCCGATCCAACGGCTAAGCTTTCTTCCCCTCCCGAATCATCCACTCACCAAGCAGTCCACGTTCCTTGACCATTCCAAGTGCCTAAAGGACAAAGGTGACCGGCTCACCAGTACCAGTTGCAGTTGCTCCTCAAAAACCATATTTAACAAACAATATGGCCGAGGAGGAAAAGGACAGAGCATGAGCAAGTAACTGCATTTAGCAGTTATGGAACTTCATTGATACGAACACTCCAGCTGCCTGAGAGGACAACAAAGCACCTGAAAATATCATATTCATCCACTGAAATAAGCAAACACACTCAGAGAATCCATCAGGTAGTTAAATGTAGTTGGTGGTCAATTATGACCCCTCCATACCTAAAATGACCAACTGCCTTTGTAATGAAACTCTATATATACCTGAAAACAAGATGTAATTAGGGTTGATGGTTGATGTTTTGATGTAAGGTTCAACTTCTGGAGACTGTAACTATTTTGACACTTGCAGCATCTCGTCTTCATTTTCAGCTAATACAAGATTCTTTTGCTGTTAATTGCTCACCTTTCATTTCTCTTCTCTTCCAAGCTGTGCCTGATATGCTGTATGTTTGAACTCTTGACTTTAGCATTAGAGTAGCAGTCATCCTATCTCTGTGTTAAAATCTTGTATGTATCATTGAATGAGTTATTCAAGTTTCTCTTCATCTGGTGCCAGAGAGCTGTCATTCTGTTTGTGTATTAGTAGATTAGATTTGTAGACTTCTTTACTGGTTGCAGCCGGCCATCACATGGTCTTGTGCATCTGCTGGTGTGGTCAGTATTCTTCATATTCACCCAATTTTAAACTGTGAGCAGTTGGTGGTCTAAAGCCTTGTAGTCTGAGGGTGTTTACGCATGTCTGGAGTGAAACAAAGTAGAAGTGGTTATCTAGCTTGGACAAGCATCATTCCTTCCATTCATCCATTTGCAACAATAAGTTGAATTTATATGTTACCAGGCATCTCCGAGCTACAACTTAGGAGAGTTTCTTGGAGCTATAACAGGTACTACAAATGAGTCATCTGTTATTTCATGAATTCCCCTCTTGTTAACTATATCATCCACTCAGAGGAAGAATTTAGTTATGTCCTCGTTCTCTTTCATTTTCAATGCTTCAAATTGCATTCGGTAACATTGGAGTTTGGATTTCTTCACTCTATTGTCCCCTTCATAACAATTGTTCGTCTTATCCCATACATATTTGGCTATTGTGCAATGCATGACTTTAACCAACTTGGATTCAAGAAAACTGCTCATAATTTCATTCATTTCTTTAGCATTGTTTGTGAACTCAAGCTACTCATCTTTACTAATCAATGTATTTAGATTTATGTAGCCATTCTATATTGTGTCCCAAACATCTGAACCTAGAGACATTATATACTCATCCATACCTTCCAAAATTAATAATTTTTTCATGTGAACATGGGGGTTTTATTGGTGGAACTTCCTTCTTGGTTGGTCATTTTCCTAGATCTACCTTCTAGTTGTTAAATTTTTGTTGAAGGAACCCACTCTAGTACCATTTTTTAGAAACTAGGAAAATATTGAAGGTGGGGAGTGAATCAATATTGTGTACTTTTAAAACAATTTTTAATAGTATCTATGTTATAACCAAAGAATAACATCACAACACCATAAATCAAATAGCGCACGCAAAAGAGACACAAATGTTTATGTGGAAACCCATAAAGGGAGAAAACTAGAAATCCTTTTTTGTTCTTTCTACAAATGCAAGCTTGAACATGTTGTTACATTAAATTTATTGCCACTGACCAAAAGGAGACACTATTCCCCTGATTTGCAAGCACCTACTTGCTGGAAGCACCTATTCCCACAATTTGTAGGCACCAAACTCCTAAAGGAACCAACTTTCTTCTCTTTTTAGGCACCAAACTGAAGGAAGCACCCACTCCCTTCACGTGCAGGAACCAACCTGCTCCAGCCTCTCATATCCATTTTTCATACATTTTCAAACTTTTACCTTTAGGAACACTCTTCTCAAATTGAACTTCAGAGTTTTACTTCTACAACTCTCAAAATTCCATATATTCTACAACAATATAGAATAACTCAACACAAAAATTCAAATATGATATTTTCTCAGCAATATCAATGCTCAACCTTATACTGCTACTCATTGATTTCTTTTTCTTCACACATGGGCTCACATTACAACACTCCTTCTCACTCAGTCTTAGTTTTTCATTAGCGCAACCAACCTTCCTACATTGATCTCTCTCTCTCTTTATATTTTGGTCCTTCATTTACCATAGGTATCAATCCATGGTATCTTCTCGTGGAAATTCCTCTTTAACTATATCAACTAAGCCAAGCTATTTAACTGGATTAATACCTCTAATTGTTTGATTTTGGAAAACATTTCACACCTAAATCTTGATCAGTATTGTGGATAAATTTTTCTTTCAATAGCACAATGTTGTTTTCACTTTCTCATAATTCCTCATAGAAGTCATGACAATGCTTAATATTCACATTTCGAAGCCCAATCCTTTTTAATGTGCTATTATGGATTTTCCCATCAATTTCCGTTGACTTTCCCATTTGGGTCCCTTGGTCCCTAGGCAAGTTCATTTAACTAACCATCGCAAACCATCCATGACTTAAAGGTCGGGGATTAAGGCTAATTCCCAGTTAGTTTAGTTTAAACCTTAATTAACCAAAATCATTTGGTAATTCAATAGTGTGCTTACAAATCCTACCATATCACTGCCATGTCACATGTTATGCCATGTGCACCTCCTGCATTGTGTCCATGTCACAACTATGTTGATAGCTATGTCATGTGATTACCACATCCCTTGGTCATTGGGCCATTCCAGTAATCATATTTCACATACATTTGAGGCCATGCGGCCAAGGATTAAGGATAATACTTAATTAGGGTAAATTAAGACCTAATTAAGTGGCCAATTGGCCAGCTTAGCTTTGAAGTCATCATCGTCAACCAATCAAGCTCTACCACCTGCTATAGGACATCTACGTCATCTACTAATCCAATTCACTCTTCCTTTACCACATCTTGTTGATGTCATGCCATCATCATGGTGATGTCATCATGCTAGATAGCATCCTCTTAGTGGTGCCATGTGTCACTCAAAAACAAGTCATTTGGCCACCCAAAATGGGTAATTTCGCTTGCTATGTGTCACACTGATAGTGTTCCATGTCATCATTATTGTTACGTTACTGCCACTTGTCACCACTTGGCTTGCCATATCACTGTTGGTCCTTCCATATCACATTGTCCTTCATTAATGTCACAAATGCCTTCGAAGGTGCACCAAATGTTTGGAATGAGATCAATATATGAGAATAATTGTGGGCCCCCCTTGCCTACTTGATGTTTAAAAGGAGGGGGGTAGGGGGGGGATGAAATTTGTCGCATATGCGACTAATCCACCCATACCTATGTAGATCGTGCCATGCAAATCTAAAGACTTATCACATTGAATGGTTGTAACTAAACTTTGGCCTCCCCCAATATTTTCTGAAGTTTAACCGGGGGGGGGGGTGTTGTTTTGTGTGCACTGGAACCAGGAGGAGTTGGAACCCTGCCAAAATTTAACATGATTTTTTCATCACTCCTTTGGATTTAAGAACAAGTTCCATATACCATCGGAAAGGTATTTGAGAGGACTATCCAATTGAATATGCAGTTTCCTCACCGGAGCTAAAGAACTGAAACATAAATTCCCTCAAAGATATTATATGCATCCTTGACCTTGGATAAGTAGAAACACACATTAACACACTTAATAGGGTCCCCCTAAACTTGAAACTTGACATCAATAACTTAAACTTGACATGCTAATCAATATTACTTCAACAAGCTCCCCCTGAACTTGATATATCTTGTCATAAATGACAACCATTGCTTCACACCTAAGTTATTTCTTCTAAATAATGGCGTTGGTAGTTTGATCGACCCTTTAAACATAGATAAAAACCTTTAAAGAATCCTTTAGGATGAACATATACAACCATAACTATGCCTTTACCTCTCTTCTTCCTATTTTGAATAATTGTGAAGGCCATCACAATATAATGAACCTACACCTCTATATTGTTGATATAAATGTTTGCAAGTAATGTTTCAAGGTGGAATATGATTACTAATTCATAGTTGTTCCTTACTTATCCTTTGAAGATTATAACCCAATACACTACATAGATTTGTGGTAGATTCATCACTTCTATACTTTCTTAAGGCATTCCTCTTGTGGCACTTTACACTTCTAGATTTTCTCAACTCATTCAATCTCATAGATATGCTTGAGAAATGCCTTGCGAAAATCTAGAAGTGATGGTATTTGTTTTCCAACAAGGTTTTTATACAAATTAAAAACATCATATTCAAGAAAATCTAAGGAAATTATGAACATAATCATTTTGACATCCTCATGAATGAGATTAGGTTTTGAGAGAGTATTAATAAAGAGTGCACCATGCAAAATAGGAGAGTACTTAATCTTGTGAAACTTTGGTATATCCTCTCCCCAATATTCATGATCATCAAAATAATTTGGATAGCCTAAGATTTCCAAAAAATTTGAAAGATCAAGCAAATATTCTAACTACCATTCCATTTCTAAAAATGCCATATTAGTCAAATCTTTAAAATAATGGTAGTTGATTGAAATATGAAAATATACACCATCATAGCTCAAATAAAATATAATGGAATCTTCGAGGTGAACCTATGATCCAAATTGGATCATTATAGTGTTTTTCATCCATCTTGAAGCTTTCAAAGTGGAAAAAGTGGAGGAATCAACTCACAAGACCATTTTTACTAGTAGGACCCAATTTGGCAAATTGGGGTCTAAAAATTTCCTGTAGTAGTTTGAGGAATAAAACAATATTTTTTTGGGGTAAACCTTTTCCGCTTAATTGTGTCACCTTTTTGTGTTATTCTACACATACAGACCTTTCCAATGACATAATAATCACACCAATCAGAGTCTGTATGCATAAGTTATGCAACTTGGAAGTTAACCTTCCTGTTTTGACCATCGAAATTCAAGATGATGCCATGTTAGCCCCTAGTATTCATGGAAAAGGGGCTAGCCACATGATCATGATTAAGAATACTTTAAAAGAGTCCATATTTTAACTCTATTTAAGAGTTTTAATCAAGCCTAACCACTAATAGGCTATTGGGCTATTTTATAACCGGGCAACTAGGAGGAAAAGGGGTTCCACTCTATTTGAGTGCATTTTGTTCCAAATATGAGCATAGTAGCCAGGAGTGGACAGGGAGAGAGAAAACATGTATTTGTGCATTGTATCATCCCACAGGCCATATGCCTCACTTCTTTGTACTTGCATCCATTTTCCATTCAGAGAAAGAGAGAAGAGCATCCTCATATTCTAGTCGAGCTTTTTGTCAAAAGGGTTTCTCAAGTTATGTCTTGTATTAATTTTTGGTTTTCTACGGAAATACTGAGAAGGGGGGGTGAATAAATATTTCATGCAATTAGTATTTTCACTTTTGCTATTGTGATGTTAATGAACAATTGAGTTAAGCATTACTAGATGACGCATGTAAATTGTGAGCATTGTATGAAAGCACATAAAAACATAAGTCACATCAATGGACCAGTAAGCACATAATCACATAGGAACATCATATATTATGTGGAAAAACCAACTAGAAAAAAACCATCGTTGTTGTTTTCTATGTCTTCTTCTTATTATTATAAATACAATATTCTATTACATCTTGCACTAGTGTAAAATCTTACCAGTTCACAAGATCCTACCTACTAGAGGCTACCACCTTCTATTTTTTATCCATCTACCATTGGAAGAAAGCCACCACTCATTGATCTAGTTCTCCTGCCACCACCAAAAGGAAGCTACCACTCCCTTACTAGAGGCTCCAACCCTCAAACTTCTTTTGGACCTCATTTCAAAATCTTTCACACTAGATCCACTTGATTCAAACACAAATACTGCATGCCACCTTTCATCAAGATATTTCATATTGGACCCACATATGGCTTTATGCTCAATTTCAATAACTGAATACACATTGACCTTTGCAGAACTGTCAACAAAATTCTCTCTGTAATAACCAAATAATATATTGGCAATCCATTGTCACATACATCAACAATCAATCAAAGTATCTACTCATACCATCCCCACTTCAATATAAATACTCAAGAACCATTAGCAACATGCAACCACACAAAGATCTCTCACTTATTCAATGCCAAAACTTAATCCCAAAAGATCAAAATTTTGACAATCAATAACATTTATTCATACATGACTCAACCATCAACAATTTTCATGAATTTGAATCTACCTTCTATCACTCTAGCTAACACGTTGACTTCACTCAAATTGAGCCATTACATTAGCTCACCAAGACAATACATCAACCAATAATATGACTTCAATACATCTATAAAACCCTAATGGTAGTATACTCAAAGCATGACAATAGCAGCAAACTCAGTATGTAAGATAACCAACTTCCAACCCATTGTAGTATGCAACACTTCAAAATATATTTTACAACTTCACCTAGCAGCATACATATAAAGAAACTACAATTACCAACATCCATACTATCACAAATCCCTATCTCATTATCATTTCTTGTGACTCATTGGTTAGCACCGTACTTCTTCCATCAAACGTGGCTCAACATACTAATCTTAACCTCAATCACATCACCAAGTAGCATACAACATAATAACCCAAAACATCTCAATCAACAAGACATGTAACCATACAAACTACCCCTGTAATACGAACCTTAGCATGCAAAACTTACAACATCTCTTTCACAACTACTAGATGGAAACGATCCCTGCATTAAAGCATGGAAACTTATCAAGGGTCAAGCAACAACATTACATACATCATATTGACTAGAAAATTCTATCTATATCCTAGTGCCTAAGACAAAAATCTCTTAATGCATGAGCACTAATCTTTACGCATTGCCAAACCTTTGTCATTGCAGTCCATTTTTCAAATGCAACAATAAAAAATAAGTACACAAGGTCATGAAAGTCGATTAACTCCTACAACAATCATGATGACAATCACTGTAAAACAATGTAAGGCACATAACTCTTTCATAAACCTTTGTCATTTGTGGTCATCAACCTAGAATCAATGCTAAATGATGTGAACTAAGTACAAATTTTGGAAAATAATCTCATTCAGTTAGATCTATGTGTAGATCCCTGCAAAAATCCTCAAGGCATAAAACTTTTGTACATTAATCTCAAATTGACACTTAAACTTCAATGCCAACTATATAATGAGTATAAAACAATGAGTCACCAAGATATTTTTCTATAATGACAATGCACACAATTTAATTATGTATTCAGTCATCTCTCAAGAGTTTTAGTACTAAATCTAATGTTTTTACAGACTATTATATGGTGTGCATATATCTACGGGACCTTCAACAATTATATGGTGCACATAAAAAGGAACTTCCAAAGATTAAATATGTGGTGTACATAAACAAGCAAAACCTCCAAAAATTAAACTATAGTGTGCATAAACAAAAGGAAACCTCCAACATTCATAAAGTTTCGTTGACCGATCATTTAAAGACCAAGATAAACAATAGAGTGTAAGCATCTAACCTGCATCTCGTTTAGAAACCATACTAGCCATATCAAAATTTAGTGAATGCACTAGAAAAAACATTCAAAAGATTGTGTATTGTGTCTTATCAGCCATTCTATGCACACAACCTCACATACACACTTACATAACACCTATGAATCATATCTCTCAGCCACACATATTAAAAATATCTCTGAAATTTTGACTCCAAACCAGATCACACTACTTTCTGGACCTTTGCATAAAGCTATTACAAGCTCACCATGCAATCAGACTTAATTTGATTTCTATACTTGAGCCAAATTTCTAGATCTATAGATGAGAGATACTCTCGCGTATTCTGCATCACTTTCAAACCTCCTCCGATCTACAAATAATCATATGGCAATTAAAACATTCATAAAATACCTATGAAGACCCTTGGTGCTAGAGTCAAACACAAGTCTTCTAAGTAAGCACACAATTGACAAATTTCCTTGAGTATTTATAATCTCTGCACCATTGAATTACCATGGGCAAAACCATATTTTTGTTGATGGATTTTGTTGACCAAATCAATTTATTGACCTCTTTCATATAAAATTTTTTTTTGTGCCAAATCAATTCATGCTATCTCCACCTATCCATATTAAATAAATTTTTGGACCTAATCAATGAATTTAATTTGTCCTTAGGACCATTTTACTCATTTAGTGTTGAACTGTAAACCGATCATTTCTTAAACAATGTGCATTCCGATGGGTTTTACCCAAAATATGGCATCAAAGCTTGAAACTTGGAAAAAGTATTGAGATATTAGACGACATTCTCAGTTGTCAGGGGTCTCCCTTCATTAAAATAGGTCTTGGTTATAACTAAATTATGAGACTTTCAAGGGAGAATCAAGCATAAAGGTGCCAGAAAAGGAATGTATAAAAGAATATAAAATCTTTGCTAATGTGCTTAGAAATTCTATTAGCATTGAAAGAAGTTCTATAAAAGGAAGTGCAAATCAACAAAGGCACAACCCCATTAGCAATATAGGTGGTACAAAAAATTAAGTTAAGAACTGAAAGAGACATGACCCTATCAACAATATAAGTAGCATCATAAATGAATTTAAGAATGAGAAAATACATCACCCTATCAATAATACAAGTAGCACTAGAAATGGAGTTAAGGAGCATCAGAGAACTGAACTTTCTCTCAATCAGAATAATTTGAAAAGAACTATTTCTTTAAATAGGCCTGTCAAATCCAGGTATCAAAAAGATTTCTTGGGATATTGTTTTGCTTGTAATAATTTTGGTCATAAAGTAATGAATTCTAGAGCATATGTAAAAAATGGTCATATGTGAGATAGAGGCAAAGAATCCTATGAGACTTCAAGGAATGGTTATTTGAACAACAAACATAGAGGTTTCAATAAGAATGTTGTTAAAAACTACAATTAATATGTCCTTTATTTGATCATGTCAAATGCTACAAAAGAAACAACAATGGCCATAAGACAAGTAAATGTAGAAGCAACTCAATAACTATTCCTCCACAAGATAAGAAAAATGAATATACAAAGGTATGGAAGAGGAAGAAAGAAAAATGGGAAGAATGTGGCTTTGTACTATATGCTCAAAATAAAGAGAGCCAATGTTATGTTGAGATTGGATTCTCAAGGCACATGACAAGAGACCAAAGTAAATTTCTCACTCTAAAAGAAGAAAAAGGAGGTAGTGTAATTCTTGGAAAAAATGCATTAGTGAATTGCTAGAAAGGGCACAATCAGTCTTGATAATGGCAGGACTAAAACTCAAAATGTTTTCTATGTTTAGGGCTTAAAACACAATCTTTTGAGTTTTAATCAAATGTGTGATCAAGGATATGATCTCACATTTCGGTCTAAAGGGTGTGAAATAAGGAAAGTAGGATCAAGAGGATTAGTAACTATTGTAGCCACATTTTTTACCATTTCAAAATTTGGAGACCCCCTTTACTCAACTTCTTTTTGTAACTTTCCCTTGATTTCTTAGTATTTGACCTCTCCTTTGACCTAACTATGGTTCCAATGCATAATACTAAGCGTAGAATTAAAACTTTAAAACTTGTGTTTTCTTTCCTTTGTTGCAAGTTGCAATTGCAACTTGCAATGCCAATATTCTTAGCCTCTGGAAGTGTGATTCACAAATTACTCTGATAAATTCATCCTTAGTTGCAAATTCTAGTTCACAGTGTCTTGTGACTACTCTATGAAATTGCGATATGCGACTAGGATTTCCTTCATCGCATGCAATGAAGACATGTTTGAATTTCAAGTTTCAATTTATCCACACATGCTATCACTTATATATCAAATTTGTCTTCTCCTTTCATTTCATTCTGCCTTCAACGTTGGATGAGCGAACCTCTCCTCCTGATAGCATTTGTGATTGTGACTACTGGTAAGTAACACACATCCTTGTCCATCATTACTTCTTGTTTTACTTTCCAAGTTCCCAAGCGATTCATATACCCTACCCATGCATACTTATATTGCTCACACACATCTTTTCTTACTCTCTCTACACCCAATATGGATTTATGACCTTTCCCTTAATCGAATTCTTGCACAAATGCCCTAATTTCTGCTTACCCTTGATCCTAGAAATCTATACACCAAAACCCTTTCCTATCATTGTTTTTCCAAGGGTTTCTACCCTGAGTTTACTCTAAATTTATTTTGGATTTCTTACGATTTCCATATCGAAAGATTCAGGAGCATATATAATGAATGAAATTGTAAAATTTAATTACATGCATTCATTGATGGGAGAAATTGTGTGGATTGTGCCTTGAATTTATATGAATTCATTTAAAGGGATCATATTTGTTTTCTTTGGCTTAATCCATACATGGATGGGATCACTCTGAATTTATACCACTCCTTTCATCAATGCATTCCAAGCCCTATGCCTTCCTTGTGATTTGTCAATAGAAAATCCCTCTGCCACTCATTGAAAATTGATGGAGCCACTAAGGTTAGGATATACCATTAGTGACTAGCTGGGCAACATATTTTGTATGTCGTAAATTGCATCCTTAGAACCCAGTGATACTAAAGATAGGATTTGTGACTAGTATAGGAAACCTTCACTTAGAAATCACAAGTCACATTCATAATCTGCAGTGAGACTATAACTCCAAAGTGTGAATTGTGCTAGATCTGTAAATTGTGATTGGGATAATCTCTCTCTTGTCTTAGGTTGCAAATCACATTCAATGTCCCCATCAACACTGCTATCTGAAAATGCGACTTAGACTTGGATTTTAATTTGTGAATTACACTGTAGGCTAGATTTGTGACTAGACCAGACTTGCCCCTTTCCTTAGGTCACAAGTCGCAATTGTATTCCTTAGTGGCACTATAACTCAAAATTATGACATGCAGAGAAACTTCATTTCTGACAAGCATGTTCAAACTAACCCTGGCATCCCAAAACATGACCTGAATAATCATATTTTCATTTGCAATTAGTGATTAGCATTGACATAATATAAATTTTGTTTCACTAATGAATATATTTGATATGTCAAGTACCATTGATCTATATTTCCTAAACATATCATCTTCATCCAGAAATATGGTTCCACCTATCATAAGAGGATCGAACAAGAGATCTGGCATGGTCGAAAGCAACATAGAGGGAGTTGTGAAAAACCCTCCTAAGTTTCCTATATATGGTGATATTTTCTGCTATATTAATAAGGAAATGAGGTGACATCTATTCAAAGTTTTCAAAGACATCCCAAAAGAAGAAGATGGATTTCAGGTATACATCAATGTAAAAAATCCTTTGCTACACAAGGTTGTCACACGTCCACCAGTCTTCCATGTGCAGAGACTATAGAGTTGATTCTTTAGAACACAAATGAGGAGAAACGTGCAGTCAAAAGTGGTAAAGGAAAACTTGTGGTATCATTTATAGCATTAGACATTGAAAATTATTATAATCTTCCCAAATGTCAAGAGACCTTCAGTACCAGGTGGTTTTCTAGCTTTGATGGCTCAACTAAGGATGCTTTGAAGTCTTGGTGGAAATACCCAAACAAGTTTAGGCACATAGCATATGGGATATACAAAACTAAATCCCTCAAGAAAGTTTATCAAATGCTAGTTGCTATGATGAATAGGGTCTATGGAAAACCAAACACAAAAACCTTTCAAGAAACCTGGGTTGCCTTAATGCATACATGTGCCACTAAAGGGACAATATTTAACTGGGAAAGTATGCTTTCATCATATATCAAATCGAATGCCAATGCAACCAAGAATCTAGTGGAGGGATAATAGTCACAATTTTACATGGCATATTACCTACTCGATGTAGTATGTGCAAAGTGTGATTTTTAAGGGATGGGCTTGAAGTGGAGTCCTGAAGAGGAATTATTTGTGCATATATATTTCAAAGGTTTTTGGTACATGAGATATATAGTGATGTATGAAAAGATCACAGAATGCTTCATCTCTCCTTTATATCATGAATTTTTCAACACAAAACCTCCACGCATGTTCAACAAGGCTAGGGCCTCCCTGCATGATATCACAGATTGGTTTCATCTTGGTGATGCTACTTATATCAGAGTGTTTGGTGCTTACAAGCTCCCTCATGCTATGCCTACATTTATTATGAAAAAAGTGGTATTGCAAGAGGTTTCCTATCAACTTACCACTGGACTGACCAAGACCTTGGTCAAAGCCAAGAAAGATCTATGGCCTATCTTCCCACTAGATATTGGAGCTTCCTCTATTAAACATTTTAAGGAGGTGGAAGGAAAATCCAAAGAATTGTACGGTTTTCAATTTGGTGAGTTAATTTTCCATAGATATGATCCAAGAGTAATCGCCATGGTGCATTTCAAAGTGATTGCATACAATTGGGCATATACTTAAGTCACCAAGAAAGAGGAAGAAATAGTGAAATTGTTTTACAATTATTCCAAGGCACTGGAATCATCTCTTCAAGCTAATGAAAGGGAGCATTTTGAGAATGAAATTCAAGAAAGCATGAGCTTGGAAGAAAGAGACTATATTCTCAAGAGGAAGCAAGGGAAAGAGACCAACAAGGAAAAGAAAAAGAAGAAAAAAGGTGGATAAAGAAGAAGCTAGAAAGAAGTGGGAAGAAGAAGAGGATTAGCATAAGCAAGAGGAGGAAGAGATGAGAAAGAAGCAAGAAGAAGAAGAGATGAGAAAGAAGAAAGAAGAAGAAGAGAACATGAAAAATAAGGAGGAAGAGAGGAAAAGAAAAGAGGCCATAAAAAGCAATAATGTAGAGGCAATAAGAAAGAGGAAATAAGAAGAAAGAAGAGAAAGATATAAAGAAGAAAACTGAAGAAGAATAGAGAAGGAAAGAAGAGTAAGAAATAAAGAAAAAGGAGGAAGAATAAACCAAGATGAAATATGAGGCATTAGCCAAAAAACTTGAGTAGGAATTGATGGATAGAACATGAATATAAGTTATCATAAGATAATAGGGTAAAGGGTCTGGAAACATAGTTGGTGTTTCCTACCTTGAATGTCCCACCACCGACTCCTATCACTTGCAGACATTTCACATCTTAGGAATTAAGCATCATAACAGAAGAGGAGGAGGAGGTATTAGATCTCTCTTTGCTTACTTTTGAGCATGTACAGTGTAAGATCATTTAGGAAAGGCATAGATGCTTGGCCAAGAATCCAGGAAATGCCATATTAGTCATCACAAAAAGGGAGATAATAATTGATACTACAATGAAACTTGGAGTAATAGCTTCTGTTGGGACCACTTTTACAGTTGCCATGGAAAGGAATATATATTGATTATCAAAAGAGGTTGAAGACTTGAAAGAAAATTTGACCACTTCTGAGTAGAATATTTTACAACTATAGACTGATAACCAAGATTGGCTCATCTCACACTCCTAGAGTGAGGATTTACAAGCATCCATCCTTGAAGAAGTTAAAGTATTAGAAGAAGTTATCGATATTGTCTATAATGAGATGTTGACCTACATTAGGTAATGGTTCCATTCCCTAGCATGCAAAGTGAATCAAAATATAGAGGGGTGTTAATTAAACTTTCCTCCTCATTAATTGACCTTAGATATGAATGGACCATAAAGTATACTAATGTGCCTGAATGATTGCCAAGGAAAAATTGGATAACAATAGATAAGGATAAAGTTGATGTCAGGATCAAGATGAAATCACATGAGAAGTTGAACAAAGACTTAGATAAGGTAATGGCCTCTTATAAGACCTTATATAATGGGCTAGAATCTTTTATCAAGGGACACAAGATACCTTCCGTTGATGCATTAGGTGAAACAAGATCAAAAGAAGTGGTCAAGCAAGAGATTCAAGGGATTTATATCCAATTAAACAAATTATTGTAAGAGACAATCTACAGGCTATAAAAGAGGTGGTTGCACAATATGTAGTTGAGCTTGTGAAGCTACACAGAAAGATTACCATGCTATTGAGCCAAGTGTAACCTAAAAATCCAACCTTGATACTAGATGCATTATAATTCCTCATAAGACATGGAAATGAGCTACAACACAAGATCCCGACAATTGTAGTGGCAGGCATACTTGCTTCACGATCTATAGACAGAGGCTACGGAACTTTCCATTGCCAGGCTAGCTAGTTGAGAATTTTTGTTTCTTCAATTTTGATGTAATTCGTATTTTATTAAAAGTCAATTAGGATTTAAAGTAGAAAGTCATATGGAATGTGAAAAGTCATGTGGAAATTGAAGAGTCATGAGGGTAGGTGAAAGGTCATGGTAGGTGAAAAGTCACTCTACCTTCTATAAATAAACCCTCATGGCTAGATGTAAGGGACTTCAGTTTTGGACTTGGTTTGTGCATATTGTTTGAGAGCTTATAGATCTATATGAGGATTCAAGTGATGGCTTTGCTTCTCCACTAATGGATTTCGTGGGCATTTCATGTGATGGTGATGTGAATATTTTAGATTAATGTTAGAAGCTATTTGAGCCTGGGCAGACAATTCCTTACGTGTTGTTGAGCATTGCGAGACTCTTCTTGCAGTGATTTGATGGTATATGTTTTTTTTCCATGTGTTTACATTAATAAACTACTTTGTTGATTTAACTACATATCATACGTGGGATTGTATGCTTTTAAATGCTTTCATGTTTGTTGTTGATTAGGAACTAATTCATATCTGATAAACAATTATTTCTCTTTATACATGTGTTTTAATTGAAGTCTTACTAACATTGCTTTCTTTAAGATTCATGTCATTCTATTTAGTTATTGTTATATTCACAACATCTCATATGTTAAGTTTCCATAAAGTTGCTTAACTTGTGTTTATCAAAAGCTTTATTTGTTTTCTAATGCTTTTTTTTCATTCTGTCCAAAACGAATCTCTAAGCAACATGGTGGAAACTAGGCCCACATACCAGATGGGACTCCTATCCCAAACGCTAGAGAGTATAGTCGGGATTATGCACTAGGGATTTCCCCTAATTGTAGGTGGCAAAATCTAGCCCATCAAAAATAGCAAATGCAACTAGAACTTCAAATAATGTATATATTCTAGATGAAGTACATGGAGAAAAATGTTGCATGGGGAAATTGGATGAAAGCTAGTTATGTCATATAAGGAGAGGTCATATCAATTTTGACAATCTATTTAAACTCAACAAATCACAAGTAACGAGATACATGCCAAAGATTTCAAATCCAAATGACACTATTTGCAAGTATTGTAAGCATGGAAAGCATACTAAATTAAGCTTTGAGACAAAAGAATACTCATCAACAAAGCCATTGGAATTTTTTTATACAGATCTTTGTGGGCCAACAAGAACACAAACGTTAGGAAGTGAAATATATTTTATGCTTCTAATTGATGACTATACAAGAATGAAATGGGTGACTTTCAGTAAATAAAAATATGAAGAATTTGAAAAGTTTAAAACCTTCAAATCTCCTATTGAGAATGAAATTGATCTAAGGATTAAATTCTTTAGATCAAATAGAGGAGGAGAGTTTACATCTGATGAATTCAAAGAATTCTAATAAAATCATGGAACTAGGAGACATTTTTAGTACCGAAGGCTCCTCAACAAATGGTGTTGATGAAAGAAAGAATAACAACATGAAGGAGATGGTAAGAACAATGTTGAATGAATCAAAGCTTCCATACAACCTCTAGGTAGAAGCATTTAATACACCAATTTACATTTTGAATAGAGATTGGATCAAAGTAAATAACAACAAGAATCCTTATGAATTATAGAAAGGTATACCAACTATAACCAAGTACTTCAAAGTGTTTGGAAGCAAATGCTACATCAAGACAAATGATGAAAATTTAGGGAAGTTTGATTCTAGAATAGATGAGTTCATTTTCCTTGATTATTGATCCATAAGCAAGTGCTATAAATGTTACAACAAAACTATGCATGATAGTATAAAGCGTTGATGTAAAAGTGGATGAAGCATTACCTCAAAAAGGAGAAACTACAAGCAAATATAGATTTAGAGGAGACAATTAACATAGAATATGAAAAGGAAGAAGAAGAAGAAGTGGAAGAACAAAAACAGGAAGAAGAGGAAGAGATATGTCATCACCATCCAAAGACTCCATGTAGGTATGTTTAAAAAAATCATCTATAAAATCAAAATTTTGGTGATAAAGATTCTGGAGTTCGGACTAGAAGGAGACTGATAAGCTCACCTAGTCATGCTATTTGTAGTGCCCACTCTAATTTCCTGACCCTAATATGCCATTATCTTGGATACTTTATTCTTTGAGGACCTCAGGTTGAGGAATCCGGACACATAAATCTATTATTAGTGATTGTGATGTTTATGTATGTTCTCCATTGACATTATGGTGATGATAGTATTAATGGTTAGATATGTTCTAACATTAATGGTTATGCACGTTCTCTATTGATATTATGATGATTGCAGCATAAATGGTTATGTTTGTTCTCTATTGAATTTATGATGATGATAGCACTAAAGGATATGTATGCTCTCTATTGATATCATGATGATGATAGCTTTGATGGATAGGTATGTTGTCTATTGATGTTACGATGTTGATAGCTTTGATGGATATGTATGTTTCCATTGATGTTATGATGATGATAACCATGATGGATGTGTCCCCTATGTTGCCTACTTACATTAGTTCTTATTCACAATGAAAAATAATGCGAATGACTTGGCGATGTTAATGATGTTACTGTGACAATGACTAACACTGAGGAACCTTGTTACTGATGATTATTGAGTATGGCAGGAAACCATCAGAGGCATTCGCATATGACGAGTTGATGACACCTGGTTTGATGAAAATTTATATTATTTTATCTTTGAAATTCTAAGTTGATTTTGAAACCTGCCATATATGTTTAACTATATTCTGATGATATGTTAATGGTTGCAGGAACATATTAGATGCTTGAACAAATGACTCATATATGGGTGATGGGGTTGTACAGGTGGATGGAACTACATGGGAGGGGTGGGACAGAGTCCCTGATCTCACCCACTAGCACTCTCGCCGTGACTTGGGATGGAAGGGTTGAAACACTTTCGCCTTGAAGATCACGATGCCATGAGGGCAGGTCCCACAGTTGGGTCGCTCATGAGGAACCTACTGGGGGGCGCGCATCAAGGCGGATTCCTTGATCCCCGGCACCATTAGTCTCACTATAGTAGGCAACATAAGAGACAATAGTGGTCTATGACGTTGCACGATATTTCCCCTCGTAGTCACTGGATGCTTGAAGGGCAAGTGGTGTGGCACCCTTGAGGGAAGTTCTTGAAGGGCAAAACCAAACTTGGCACCCTTGGCATCACAATTAAACTGTTAGGTGTGGCACCCTTGGAACTTCTAGGGAAGTTCTTGAAGGGCACAACCAAACTTGGCACCCTTGGCATCACAATTAAACTGTTAGGTGTGGCACCCTTGGAACTTCTAGGGAAGTTCTTGAAGGGCACAACCAAACTTGGCACCCTTGGAATCTTTAAAAAAATAAATGATAATAAATAAATATAAGTAAGGAATGAAAACTAGGGAGTTACATCAAGGATAAATGATGATTAGAAACCAAGGTAATTAAATAAAAAAATAAAACTTGAAATAAGGAGGATCATAGGAAGAAATAAATAGAGTACCTAAAAAATTCTACCCTCCCCATGTTGGAAAATGCTAGGTAGATGAGGTGGTTTAATTAGATAAAAGGGGAAGACAAACATATTGTAAGGATAAAGATTAATCCTAAACCAATTAAACTT